>ML258793.1:0-66903 GCA_005239495.1 Nicotiana undulata | reverse complement strand
CCCCACCCCCCCCCCCCCCCCCTTGTTGCTCGTGGTCACAAGCTTGATTCCAAGTTAGGTGCCCAGTTCATATATTCAAAGTGGCGATAAAAGTGGTAAAGTCGATTCGCATAGTGCCACGACATTAAATGAGGCGCATGGTGGGAGGCAACCCATTGTTTTCAAAAATTTAGTCGTTTTTGAAATTTTCTTTTTTAGAATAGTTTATTATATTATTTTGAATAATCTGCAAAGTTTCAAATTTTTTGGAGTTAAATTGAGGAATTTGAGGTGTTGAAGTGCACAAAAACAGTGGCTGCAAAATCTGTGCACCAGTCATCTGGTGCGGAACTTTTCACACAGATGCGACCACGCAAAAGCGCTAGTTGTAGCACAAATGTGACGACTCCGCAGAAGCAGTTGACAAACTGCATATGTGCAGGCGCATCGGTAAAACTCCCGCAGAAGCGACCTGTTGGGTGAGTTTAAAGAACTCAGCCCTCATTTCATCAGGTAACTCTAATTTTTCCCCAAACTCAAAAATACCTCTCATCTCTCACACAAAGCAACTACTGCTCACACTCGAGTTCTCAAACACAAGACACTTAGGTATCGTTCTCAGTTCTCTCATCTACTTCGTTTTTCTTCTTCTTCTTCTTCTTCTTCTTCTCCATCATCTTCTTCTTCTTCTTCTTCTTTGTCACGACCCAAACTACCCAGTCGCGATGGCGCCTATCACACTACTAGGCTAGCTAATTCATTATTCAAAACATACAATAATTCTTTTCAATAATTCATTTCCTAACATTTTTATCATAAAATCTCTTCATTAAACATTTCAAAACAAGTGAAAGTAAACAATTATAAAACCAACGGCCCGAACTCGGGTGTCACTAGTCATGAGTATCTGTAATACAAGTCTGATACAATCTATTCAAAATAGCAAGAGGATTCTAATAAAATAATCTACTAGCAGATAGGAGGGAGAAGAACAAGGGTGCGGTCGCCATGCAGCTACCTTGCTAAACTCCGAAACCGACTGACGAAGAATCAGCACTTACTCGGATGACCGGTGGCACCTGGATCTGCACACAAGGTGCAGGGAGTAACGTGAGTACACCAACTCAGTAAGTAACAACAATAAATAGAGGCTGAGTGTAGTGACGAGCAGTAAAATAAAATAAAGTTCAAAATTATAAAGTCTCAATGAAACAACAGGTGTCAAATCAGTGTTCAAGTCAAAATATCACTTAAAACTCTAGTTTCACTGGAAACATGTAAGAATATCTTCAACATTTGCAATAGAGGTTCAATAATAAAATAGAGTGAAAATAATGATTTCATTAACAAGACCCTCGGGGAAAATACCACTCATGAATGGCCCCTCGGGCAAGCCTCCCATCACTCGTCACTCAACACTCGCACTCAGTAGGTACCTGCGCTAACTAGGGGTGTACTGACTCTGGAGGGGCTCCTACAGCCTAAGCGTTATATCGTTGCGGCGTGCAGCCCGACACAATATCGCTGTGACGTGCATCCCGATCCATATATATATGGATCGGGATGGTCCTCGGCCTCACTCGGTCCTCAACCTCACAAGCCACTCGGGCGTCTCAGTAACATCAGGGGACTCAACCTAGAACAACTTTCATATACTTCAAAATAGAGTAATGAAACTGAATTAAAAGAGAAACATGTAAAATCATGACTGAGGATAAGCTTTCAAATCAAAACAGTGTGAGGATAGTAACAAAATGCCCCTGAGGGTCCAAACAATACAGACACAAGGCCCCAAACATGGCATTCATCCCAAGTTATAAGAATTCCTTCTAACACATATAGTTATTATACAGCTTTAATCAAAATATGACACTATAGTTGCTATGGGGTGTACCAAGTCACGATCCCCAATGGTGCACTCCCACACGCCCGTCACCTAGCATGTGCGTCACCTCAATGTAGTGAAATAGTATGAAATTCCTGGGTTTCATACCCTCAGGTCTAGATTTAAAATCGTTACTTACCTCAATTAAGCCAAACACTACTCCGCAATGCACTTGCCCCTCGACTCGGCCACAAATCACCCCGAATCTATCCAAAGTCAGTATTTTATCATTAATATATGCTAAAGGAACAAAGCCTGCATAAACATTATCAAATTAAACCACACATCCCGAAATTGGCCAAACCCGACCCCCCGGGCCCACATCTCGGAATGCAACAAAAATTATAACTAGAAATATCTTTCACTCACGAGTCCATTCATACCAAATTTACCAAAATCCGACCTCGTTTGACCCCTCAATTACCCAAATTAAACTCTCCAATTCCTAGCCCTAATTTCCCAAAATTTCACCCCTAATTCCTACAATTTTCATGCTTAAACAACTGAAATTCATCATAGTTATGAGTATTAAGTTCAAAAATCTTACCTCAACGAATTCCTCCTTGATTCCCTCTACAAAACCCTCCAAAAGCTCCAAAACCCGAGTGAGAAATGTGAAGAAATGCCCAAAATTCGCGAAGTATGTCTTTTATAGTTTCTTCCAAGGGGTCTCGCACATGCGGCCCCTTTCTTGCACCCGCACTACCGCATATGCTCTCCAAGACACCGCACCTGCGAAGTCAACTTATCCCACCTGATTCCGCACTTGCGACACACTTCTCGCACTTGCGGGCTCGCAGGTGCGCTCCTCACTTGTGCATCTACACTCATCCCCTCTTAAACAAACGTTCGTCCTCGAACGAATCTAGAAATATACCTAAAGTATCAAATAGGGGTGGATTATCTGCTCTGAGTCTCCCGTTCGGTTTCCTAGGTGGCCTCCTCCACCGCTGCCCTCTCCATTGCACCTTTACTGAAGCTATATCCTTTGACCTTAATCTTCGAACATGCCGATCCAAAATAGCTACTGGCTCCACCTCATAGGTCATATCACCCTCCAATTGAACCGTGCTGAAGTCCAAAACATGGGATGGGTCACCAACATACTTCCGAATCATGGAAACATGAAGTACCGGATGCACACTCGACAAGCTGGGTGGCAAATCAAGCATATAAGCCACATTCCCTATCCTCTAAGGCACCTCAAAAGGCCCAATGAACCGGGGGCTCAACTTGCCTCTTTTCCCAAACCGCATAACACCCTTCATGGGTGACACCTTCAGTAGAACCTTCTCCCCAACCATGAAAGATACATCACGGACCTTCCTGTCTGCATAGATCTTCTTCCTAGATTGTGCCGTGCGAAACCACTCCTGAATCAACTTTACCTTATCTAACGCATCCTGCACCAAATATGTACCCAAGAGTCTAGTCTCACCCGGCTCAACCAACCGAAGATCTACACTTTCTCCCATATAAAGCCTCATATGGAGCCATCTGAATACTCTGTCGCGCCCCCTTTTTCCTCGCGGAGTCTGTGTTTCGACATTTTTGGGACAACTCACTTCCTTTTGGGAAGGGGTGTGGAATTTGAAGAGTCGCCGCCTAAAGGATTTAAGGTGCGTTAGGGCACCTAAAGCAGATAACTCATAAACTGGTTTACATTACCAGAGATTGGGTAAGGGCTCGAAATTACCTTGAGGGGAACGTGTTAGGCACCCCTCGAGGTCCACAATGGTAGGTCCCGGCCAAACTCAGTTTAAGTGAATTAGTCATAAAGAAATTTAAACAAATAGAGATCATTTTGGAAACAATCGGGAATAAAGGAGGTGCTAGGTTTATTAGCCGATAGGATCACTTCTGTGCAATACTCGGTCAACTTTCCTCAAATAGAGGTGTTACGCGTAGCATTAGCTCACAGGTCATCATATCCTTTACTACCCAATTACCCTCCCCTTAATTATTATCTAAGCGTTCTAATAGTATCGAGTACGTACCCTATGCGTGCATTACCCGTTCCTTGCCTATGGCCCTGGAGGTGCTTAGGACCTCTATTAAGGTGGTTCTAGACTCACCTATGGTGCTTAAAAGGAGAAAACTAGGCGTCAAACAAAATAGGTAGGACTGTCACATAAAAAAGAGCAGTTAAGGGCTCACATTTACCTCCCCAAATAAATAAACATTTGCACGCCTCAAACAAATAGTTTTTGAACGATTTAAGGTCCTATGGCAGGATATCTAGATGAACACATAGCACAATATGCAACATTTCATTAAGGCGAGGCAGTGATTACCTAATCAGTTTGCCTACTGATTTTATCACTTCTTGAATCTGGGCAGTTTATAGGCAGTCAAACAAAACACAGTTTCATAACTTCAGAATTTTAGTTGTCCTACGGGCTTGCCTAGGTGCTTATCAACAGTATCATATGGACATGTCATCTAAACGTTAATCAGAGCACAATTATAAACAAATGATTGGTTTTAAATAGGCAGATTTTTATATGTTAAAATATTATAGGCATACTGTCTAGGTGATGAAAAAATGATCACAAGCGTTACAGAACTAGCTTTACATGTTTATCTCTATAAGCATGGTATCTAAGTGTTGAGACTGTTTTTATACCTATTCCTTATGGGCATGATGGCTAAATGATGAAATTGATTTTAGATGTTTTAACTATAGGCACGATAACTAAGCGAGTGCAACAAAAGGTCCTAGAAACATGATCTCCAATGCACATAGAAAGGTTTGAGAACATGATTATTAAGGCAGAATTGATAAATGACCTAGAAACAAGATTTCTAACGCAAATGTGAGAATGCAGAATTTTAGAATGAAAAAATGGAAATTTAAGACAAATAATGAGATGAGTCCTATAAACATGGTTTCTAATGCATATAAATAATCATCTTATAGGCATGGTTTCTAATGCATATAGATAATCCTATAGGAATGGTTTCTAATGCATATAGATAATCATAGTGATCCTATGGGCATGATTTCTACCCGGTCCCCACAAAATATATATAAAAATCTCTCCCAGTTTTACTATTAACCCCAATATCTATTTTTACAAGAACTATTATTACAGACCATATATGAATGAATTACATAATGAAATGACGACTATGCTATAGGGAGCCTGGATAGGCCCAACAGGATACCTTGAAATCCAGGCCTTCAAACAAATCTGAAGTGTGTCAGCATCTCATAGTATGCCAAATGGTCTTCTGGTGCGTCAAAGTTCCCAAGGGCCTCATGGATCCCGGGAAATGCTCACACCAGAAACCCTTTTTAAAGAAATAGTTTTGTGAAGAACTGTGGAAAAGTTAGACCCAGTGTGTCGGAGTTCGGAGGAGTCTCATGGACTCCTAGGCAGTGCTCACACTGTAGGGGCAGGACCCTAGAAGTCTAAGAGTGGGAGTTGAAAATAGTATATGAAAATAGGGGATAGTTTTAGGAATATAGTTTAGAAGTAAAAATAGGAGCAAACAGAGTCATTGCAGCACTCTGAGTCCAAACACAGATTTCCAGCAATCAAACAATGGACAAAACAGAATCTTGATTACATCAAGAAAAGTTTCACATTGCCTAGATTTGACTTAGTTCATTAGTTATTACTAGGTGGGCATATAGCATGCTCGAAACAGAATAATAAAAAGACAACTACACATAGAAGGGTAGCAGGGGTTGGGAACATAGAAGTCCTTAACCAGGAATACATAAAGCAGGGCAAGAGTGAAAGTATGCTAGTTGAGAAACAAGTTGATTAGTATCCTAGACCAAATAAGAACATGCATGAACCAGATTGATATATTGGACAAGATAATGTCATAAGAGTTGAGGCAAGCTAGTTAACAGAGACATAAAGCAGGCAAAGGCAGGTTGACAGACGAATTACATAACATACTGAATAAGACCTAATGACAGAGATAGACATACTGGTTAGGATCAATAAATAGGAAAGACAGGAATTTAGCTACACAAAATTAGTTATGCTAATTAAGATCAACAAATAGGAAAGACAGAAGTTTAACTACACAGAAGTAGTTATTGCTAATTAAAATCAACAAAACCGGAAAGACAGAAGTAGTCTTGTTAATTGAAATCAATACGCAGGAATGACATGGATTTAACTACACGGAAGTAGAGCAATAGACAAGAAAGACAACAGTAGTCATGCTAATTGAAATCAATACACAGGAAAGACATGGATTTAACTACGTAGAAGTAGAGCAATAGACAGGAAAGCACATAGGTTTAAACTTCAGAGCATAATGAATGACAATAAGAGAGGAGACATACCAGTTAAAATAGCAAACATGAAGCTAAAAGGATGCAGAACCCAATAGTCTAGCCTTGGCTTTCAGTCGGCTAGACAGTATAACCAACACAAGTAACAGAAAAGAGAGAGAAAAAGTTTGTGTGTGTGTGTTCCTTTATGAATGTGTTCGTGTAAAGAAGTCAGAATGAGAATTTATATAGCACGTAGCAAAGTAAAACAATTATGGTAAGAATAAATCGGAGTTCATAAAATAAGGCATTCAAACAAATCAATCAGTTAATTGGGGATTAACTTAATCAATTCACACAAAAGAATCCGGAAAGGACCTCTTAAATTGGGGGTAATCCCTTAGCGACACAGATTGAGATTTAAATAGGGTAAGCAAATCAATCATAGACTATATAGGAATCAATTAAATCCCTAAATCAGACTAATAGTCTAATTAAGGCAGGTAGTACTAAAATAAGAAAAATAAGTAAAATCACATGGAAGTACTAACTTTAACAGGAAAATATAATTCGAACCCTAAATAAAATCAGTCAATATATTTTATTGATAGAGATAAACAAATAACGGAAAAAAAGATTGAAGTAATCAGTGCAATAAGTAGAAAAACCTAGGGTTTAAAGCATATAAACAAAATTAGTCAAACCAGTAAAGATAATCAGAGTCAAACACTTAGAAGTTTAAAAACCTTTTTGAAGAGAACTTATAATGGAACCCTAGTTTTAGAAAACACTAGAATCGAATAGTAATAAAGAAAACAGAAGATTGTTCAAAGAGAAATACCAAATAACACTTAAAACGGTTCAGATCTACAAGGATTTGAATCGATTCGAATAGCATAAGATTAGGGTTTTAAGAAAAATGGCATAGATGGACGAAAACCTAGTTTAAAACCATAGATTCAAGCCATAAACACGAAGAAAATAATACTCACAAACGAAGATGGCCATAGATAGGCTTATGAAGAGGTTTCGAAAAAAAATCCAGGTTGAATCTCTTTGAGATTCTTTCACAAATCGACATAATCAAACAACCAGAAAAGGTAGAAGGTCGGCAAGGGCCGGAAACTACAAGGAAATCCCATGGAACGGTAGTTTTCCGGTGACGGCGGCTAGATTTTAGGGAGAGTGTTTGAGAGAGAATGGGAGAGGTAGGGAGAACGAAGACGGAGGAACAAAAGGAAATGATGGGGTTTAGGGTTAGATTAGATTAAAAAAGAAAAGAAGTATTGTGGATCGTTGATCTCAGAGATCAACGGCCACGATTAGAGGAGCATCTGGGTCGGGTTAGATGAAGAATTGGGCTTGGGTGGGTTTAATTGGGATAAGGATAGGATTTTAAGTAATTGGGCTGGTATAATCAGGTTGGGTCCGGAATTAAAATTAATTCAAAGGGGCTATTTGTTATACCTGGGGAGGCGTGGGTGGCACCCGGTGTCGTACTGGCCCGAGCGAACCACTCCTTAACTCATGATCGTTTGACCAAAACTAGAACATACATAGGTCGAGTTAGCTGGACTCATTCTTTTTGTATCTATCATAGGCCAACATGGCCACAACTTGTAATGCATAATTATAAGTGGGAAACATTGTATCAATAAATTATCGTTCTTAAAACATGAATACATATGGGCCGTCAAGGCCTCTGACATACTGTACAAACTGAACTTCTGTCTACAAAGCCTCTAAGATTATTTGACATAAAATGGGATAGGGTACCGGCCTACCCATAAGTCTGTAGCAAAGCTCTGACACGATGACATAGACTCGGGTGCACTCCGAATGAGGTGGAGTCTTACCAATCCTTCGTTGAATGCCAATCTCGTCTACTATGAGGGATCGTCAAACTGATTGTCTATCCCTGCGGGCATGAAACGCAGCATCCCCAGGAAAAAGGGACATCAGTATGAATAAAGTACCGAGTATGTAAGGCAGGAAAGCATAAATATGAATAATAATGTAAGAGAGGTAGAGAAGATATAACATGTAACATCTGAGTGCCTCTGAGGACAACTGACATGAAATGCATGATACATAAATATATACACATACTTTTAAAACCATACGCCTCTGTGGGCATCATCATCATCATATCGTACCCGGCCTCGAAGAGGACTCGGTAAAAACGTACCCGGCCACGTGGAGCTCGGTAAAACTCAATTGATCAATGGTTGCACAGTAGGTGTCGTACCCGGCCGACTATAGCGCGGCTCCATAGAGTAAAATAGATACTATGTATAATGCATGCTGGACTTATAGAATCACGCTCTAAACCTTTCGGAGTGACGTAAGATAGTTGCACCTTCGATTAACATTATGGACATCATACCATCAGTATGAACTTCACTAGGACTCAAGGATAATACATACTTTCTTAGAATAACTTTGTAAGGAAAGAACAACATGGACAACTTTAGTTTCTAGGAGTAAATTCATTATGTAATAGCGTATCATTTACGTTCGTTTCATTTTAGATACCTGGAGCAAGAAAGTGGTATGTTCCATAATCCTTTTGACTGTGAATTAACTCTCATACAATTCCAGGAACGTTGCTCAAGCAGCGCCAATGAAAGATGAAAATAGGAACTTGTTTCCAATAGCATGTCGAAATCACAACGAAACTAATTCTATGCCCTCATGCCAACCAGGATAGACCACAGACCATAGCAGGAATAATATCCATCTTGGTTTCCATTCTGATCCCGTACACAGCGCATGATATTACCATCTAGCTAAATATTACCAGTTGGTATCAACGGACTGATCCATTGACGACCCTCGCAGATAATATAAATCTTTACTCAATTGTATAACTTCGTCTCAAGGGGAAAAATCGTTGTGCTCCTTTTTTCTTTTCTTTCTTCTTATTAAAGAGTTGCAGAATGCTTATTACCTTTATATAACTTAAATAACACCTTGTATTAGCTTGAAAAGGTATAAAAAAATCTAAAGAACTAAAGACACACTCTAAAAGTAAAAGGAAAAAAAAGAAGGGAATCAATATAGAAAGAACGAATTAATATTACAATTTCCTATAGCATGCCTCAAAAAGCTAACATAGACTTGATTCTCTTGCCGTATTTTATCATAAAGTGTTCATATTTTGTTCCCTTCTACGGAATAGGTTTTGAAAACTTTTTAAAAAAAAGTGCAGATACCCAATTGAGATAGATGTACACCTATATATTTTGTGTTGCCACCTATACTAATGACTTAAGAGTCATTCACTTGAAAGGGAGGGGTGATGCCACGTGGGGTAGGGGGAATTTAATCTTTATGTACTTATTAGATAATTAGGTAATGTTTTGTTATCCGGTAATTAATTAATTACCCGCATAATTAAGAACTATCTCAAATTAATTAAAACTCTATTTATTTTTAATACACTTTATATATTGTACTATTACGATCATGTGATACCATATAAAATAAATTCATACAATATTATTTCATTAAAACATCCATATCACACAGCTATGGCAGTCAAAATAAGAACAATGGGTGCTGGTTCAAGCAAATAAGCTAACTTCCACGAAGGCTACATCTTTTAACAAAGTTTCACACTTTTCCTAGTTCTGCCCGTAAACACTTCCTTTTCAGAACTAATAACGTTAAAAATCAAACACTTTTCCTTGTTTCATGAACTCAAATATAACTTTGTAGAAATTCAATAACCTGAAAGGACAAAAAATTAAACTGGTGAAATTTCATTTGGCGTTACAAGTATAGTGCCAGAAAGTTAAGGACTTTAGGGTATTCATAATTTGCACAAATCAATTCATATATTATTTTTAATTAAAAGGTCCATAGACTCATTTTAACATAGCTTCACTGACAAGATAAAATAAATTTTATCTGATAACAAGTAATCGGCACCAACCACGATACTTTCGATTACACAATCAACTAAAGGCAAAGAATACCCATGAACAGAGGTTTGATGATGATAATTATGAAAATGTAAAAAGTTATATAAAAAAATATACAAATTGGGGTTTATTATTATTTATTTTTTACAGTAAATTTTAGGAGATTTTTAACGTGGACTTACTACGACTTATCCTAATATTAAAGTACGGGATATAACATTCTTCCCCCCTTAACATTCGTCCTCGAATGTTAACTCTTAGAGATTTACAAAAATTTTACTAGGGTCTTCTCTATATACTAAACTAAAACTCAACCTCTATCTGAGCTCTGGACTATTCACAACCTCTTGTACTTGAGTATCTCGTATCTTCTTTACCTTTACCTCACTTACCTTTCAATCTTGCATCGTGTCTTCTGTTTCTTTCATAACCTCCTTCAACATAGGTGAAAATTATGCCTTAAAGCTCTACAGTAATACCTGCACCCCTAGAGCAGATAAAATCTGGCGAAAGTTTCGTACTGACTTCTTACGACTCAGCTCTGTGGAACAATATGGAAACAAAAGAAGGTAAACATTTCTTAAATGCCATGTAGCCTCTCAATTATAAATGTGGCGCGCAACACATCCATAAGTGAGACTCTACTAGGCACGACTTTGTAGACTTCCTAGGACACGACCCTCTCTGATACCACTTTAATAAAATAATTTGTAAAAATAATTAACAAATTATAAAAAATGATTATCATGAATAAAAATGATATAAAATAATTACTTAATATTATAAAAATATAAAAGCTATTTTCTGGTGAAATAAGGTAATAATGCATACATGGGTTATTATTGCAAAGTTATTGCAATTATAACCCAAATATATAAATGTGTCTATTCATGAAATAATTAAAGCTTAGTATAAATATAAATAGTAAAATTAAGTCATAAAATTATTATAAAGCTGTTTGTGATACAATTAGTAATTATTTATATAATAAAAATAATGGGATAAATTAATAAAAATCCTTAGAAAAATGCAGAAATTATGGAAAAAAATATTACTTGATGCTCATGTACTGTTTGAAGATAGATATGAATTTTGAAAATAATATAGGGAAAAATTGGGTATCAACAGCTGCCCCTCTTTATCCGGGAAGGATGAAAGAGTTGTCGGGTAAAGATATGATGGCCAATTTTGACCGAGTAGGGTGATTTGAGAGATATAGGCCACACTTCGGTTTCCGAGTTGCCTACATATCCCTGGTTTAACAGGAATCAGGCCGTGTGTAGTTCTAGATTCATCGGCGGAATATACCGATGAAGTTATAACAAGAACGGACACAAAGTTTCGAACAAGTGAAATGGTTGCGGTGAGTGGTCAGGTTTGAAGTAGTATGAAGGAACTGGAGCGGGACTTCTCCTGCCGGGATAATGGTTGCTCAATCGGGTTGCCTACAAATAAGATATGTACTACAAGCATATATCTTTACATAAATTTAAACATGATGCAAATTCCCTTCAGACCATGAGAATTGTCTTTGGACGGTTGAGGATGAAGTCCTTAGACCATGATGTACTTGGCCATGAATTGTGCAGTAAGGAATTCGCAGTCCATGAGATGATGTTCTCGGGCCATGAAAATGGTGCCTCCGAACCATGACGCCTTTGAATAATGATATGCAAGTTCGAGAGATCCTCAGGCCATGGCATGGTGTCTTCCGGCTATAAGGATGATGCCTTCAGACTATGATGCCTTCGGACAAGTTGGCGATATTTCAGCCCATGATATGCAAAGACATGATGCTAGAAGTAAAAAGAGACAAGGATTAGTCTTGTATGAAGTTGAGGGCAGAGCTTAGCCAGAGAGAAGAGAATAGATCATGCCAGAGAGACAGTGCTTAGTCTCGTGCAAGGTTCAGGACAGGGCTTACTCCCATGCAAAGTGAAGGCAATGATTAGCCTTATGCAAATAGAGAGGCAGGGTTTAGCCCCATGCAAGATTGGGGACATGGCTTAGTCCCATGCAAGATTGAGACAGAGCTTAGTCTCATGTAGATGGAAGGCGGAGCTTAGCCTTATATAGATAGAGAGGCAAGGCTTAGCCTTATGCATATATGGAGTAAGGGCTTAGCCTCATGCAAGATTTGGGACAGGGCTTAGTCCCATGCGAAGAGAAGGCAGTGCTTAGCCATATGCAAATATGGAGGCAGGGCTTAGCCTCATGCAAGATTTGGGACAGGGCTCTAAGCCCATGCAAATAGAAGGCAATGCTTAGCCTTATGCAAATATGGAGGCAGGTCTTACCCTCATGCAAATGTGGAGGCAAGGCGTAGCCTCATGCAAGATTGAGATAAAGCTTAGTCTCATGCAAATAGAAGGCAATGCTTAGCCTTATGCAAATATAGAGGTAGGGCTTAGCCTCATGAAAGATATAGGACAGGGCTTAGTCCCATTCAAATAGAACAAATAATAGATGATAGCACAGTGTTTCTTAGCTGGAAATGAGTTCAGTATCTTTGTTGTCATGAAGGTGGTGATTCCAAGGTGTGCACATTCCTTGTTCCTGCATTCAAAGAAAAATCATGAGTTCTGTAGGGTGAGGTCGGTTCGTGTTTCCGTCGGCTTGCTTGTCTTGCTTTGCTCTGTCTGAAGATCCTGTTCAAATTATCGGGGTAGCATTCGCTAAACAGAGTTTATTTCAAAAGCAGGCATACATAGTTTTAAAAGACAATGTAAAAAATATAGTTTTAGAAATTAGTTAGATGAACCAGTGACTATGACACGATCAGAGACATTGCGACTTCCTTTGTTGTAGAATTTGAGGGTCCTCCTCAAAATTCTGCCCCAGTTAAATGGACAACATTTCTGACTACTCAATATGCAGCGATCGGCTGAACTTTCGGAAATTTGAGGGTCCTCCTCAAAATTCTGCCCCAGTTTCTGATTGTGGGGAAAATAGAAATTTTATTGAATTGTGACCGAACCCACAGGGCTGCCTACGTATCCCCTCTTAAACAGGAATCAGGTCGAGCGCAGTTCAATTTACATCATATGCGGAAAACATAAATAGATTACACATAGTATCGCTTGACTGCATCTGAATTGGTTGGCTTTGGCTAGATTTCTCCATCCATTTCGGAGATTATGAGTGCTCCTCCTGTCAGTACCCTATGAACCATGTAAGGACCTCGCCAATTGGGAGAGTTTTCCCTTTGGCTTCATCTTGATGCGGGAAGATTTTCTTCAACACTAGCTGCCCCGGTGTGAACTTTCTCGGCTTAACTCTTTTGTTGAAGGTTCGGGACATTCTGTTCTAATAAAGTTGTCTGTGACATACTGCATTCATTCTCTTTCCGTCTATGAGGGCTAGCTGCTCACAACGGCTCCTTATCTATTTTGCATCGTTGCGCTCAACCTCTTGTATGATTCTCAAGGAAAGGATCTCCACTTCGGGGGGAATAACGGCTTCAGTACCATAAACCAGAAAATAGGGAGTTGCCTCGATTTATGTGCGGACTGTGGTACGGTATCCTAGTAAGGCGAACGGTAGCTTCACATGCCATTGTTTATAATTTTCTACCATTTTCCTTAGTATCTTCTTGATGTTCTTGTTGGCGGCTACCATAGCTCCATTCATTTGAGGTCCATATGCTGTGGAATTCTCGTACTTGATTTTGAAAGTCTCACACATGGCTTTCATCAGATCACTGTTGAGATTGGCGGCATTGTCGATGATGATGGACTTTGGAACCCCAAACCAACAAACAATTCGGTCGCGAACAAAATCCGCAACGACCTTCTTAGACACATCTTTGTAAGATGCGACTTCAACCCATTTAGTGAAGTAGTCAGTAGACACTAAATTAAACTGATGTCCGTTTGAGGTGGTGGGCTCGATCGGACCAATGATGTCCATTCCCCAGGCGGCAAAGGGCCAAGGTGAGCTTGTTGCATTAAGCTCGTGTGGTGGCACTTTTATCATATTTTCATGAACTTGACATTGGTAGCACTTTTGAACGTACCGGACGCAATTCTTCTCCATGGTCATCCAAAAGTAACCTGCCCTGAGTATCTTCCACCTTAAATGGAGTAGGCGCAACTGCAGGTGGTGCTACCTCAACTTCAAATAGAACCGATGTGGTTACCTCAATCTCAACTAGCGGTTGTATCTGCACTATAATAGGATTGAGCGTGACTACGGGTTTCTTAGGATCGTCACCCTCTTTGATAAGTCTGATTGATCCCTCGGGATCCCATTCTTCATCCGTTTCTATCACATTGATCCCTTCGCCCCTATGATATGGAAGAGGGTTGTTGCGGACATTGGGTGTAACTTCTTTTTCCTGGATGACCTTATTATCAATCAAGGTCTGGATCTTATCTTTCAATGTCCGACATTCGTCAATGGTGTGCCATTTCATACCAGAATGATATGCAAAGGTTTTATTTGGATTAACCCATTGGGATGAATTCTCCATGGTCACAGCAGGAATAGGGGTGACGTAACCAGCATCCTTCAACCTTTCATACAATTGGTCAATTGGTTCAGCAACGGCGGTGTATTGTTTGAGTGGTTTACGGTCAAAGTTAGGCCGGGATCTTGGGTAATTTGGATGAGTTGGGGGTGATTGAAAGTAAGATGGTTGGGAATTATATGTATGGTAAGCAATGACTGGTTGGGAATATCTGGGAGGTGATGGTTGATATGTGAGTGGAGGTGTTTGGTATGCGAGTGGAGAGGTCTGATATACAAATGGAGTTTTGGGTCCTTGGGCAACCATTACTGTTTCCACGTCTTTCTTCTTTGATATACCTCCCGATAGCAATGTTTTATTCGTGGCCTGCAGTGCCTCGAAATTTGTCACTATACCGCTTTTAATGCCATATTCAATCCTTTTCTCGAGTTTGATGATATCGGAGAACTTATGGTTTTCAATAACCATCAATCTTTCATAGTACTGTGGGTCATGTGCCCTGACAAAGAACTTGTTCATTTGTTCCTCGTCCAATCTCAATCTGACTTTGGCTGCTTCTGACCTCCAACGAGTAGCATACTCACGGAAGGTCTCAGTTGGCTTCTTCTCTAAGTTTTGGATATGGAAGACATCCGGTGTATTTTCCGTATTAAACATGAACCTGTCCATGAAGTCGGACGCCATGCTCACCCAGTTGGCCCACTTCTTAGGATCCTGTCTTATGTACCAGGACAGGGCATCTCCTGTGAGACTCCTCATGAAGAGCTTCATTCGGATTCTTTCATCTTTTCTGACCCCCACGAGCTTGTCACAATATGTCCTTAGATGAACCCTGGGATCACCTGTTCCGTCAAAAATTTCGAACTTGGGAGGTTTGTAACCTTCCGGCAGTTCCACATCAGGTTGTATGCATAGATCTTCATAGTTCAGACCTTTTATCCCTTTACCTACTTCGACACCCTGGACCCGACTTGTCAACTTCTTGAGCTCCTCAGCCATGTTCTTAATGAGCAGGTCATTTTCAGTAGATTCTGGTGTATAGGATATGGGTTGAGTGGAGTGAGGTAGGGTTTCCACGTATAGGGAGTTGTTTTGGTGACCGGGAGTTTGAGCATAATGATGATCATTGGTGGAGTTTTGGGGTTCGGGAACAATTTGTGGGGTATTTTGTGGAGTGTGGTAGGTGTTTTGATGATATGATGGAGGGATAGTTTGATTCTGAGGTGGAGTTGTATACTGGTGAGGTGCGGGGGGATTCTGTGGGCGTTTGTTAGGTGTGTTTTGAGGTGGTACGGGGTTTTGGGTGTTTGAATGGTTGACGTCTGGGATATTGAGTGTGAGGGAGAGGTTTGCTAAGCTCCGGACCTGCTCGAGCTCACCCTGAAGTTCTAGTATTTTCTGCTCAAGCCGTGAAAGCGCATCATTTAGGGCTTGAGTACCCCGACCATCGGAAGCTTCCACATGTTCAACATGTGTATTGTTGTCCTTTCTGGTGCCGTTCAAATCATCAATTTTTGCTTTTCCTTTGCCTTTTGGTGGACTAGGAGGAGGAGAAGGTGGAGGGCCCCTGGATCTTGTGTGATAAGCTGATGATGCCAGTATGCGCGAAAAAACCTTTGGGGGAATGGGAATAATCAAAAGAAAAGAAAAAACAAAAAGATAGCCAAGTCAGTAAGAGTTCTGAAAAGAATATTTGCAGTATTTAAACACATATTGCAGAAATGTAAATCCGCATCCTAATTTTGGGAGCCTCGTTGTGCCCGAGGTAGGCCTAGTGACAAGTTGTTTTGGAGAACTTAAATGCCAATAAATGCCTCATTTCATTAATGTGAAAATAGATGAATCCAAAACGACAATAATATAATAAAAGATAAGTCACTGCTGGCACTTGGCCTTATTACATTTGGAAAAGAAAGTAAATCTAACCTACTTGGTCCTAGAAGGACCTTCCCCGGGCTTGATCTTCCTAACTCCATCGACCAGGTTCCCCAGTTCGCACAGGCCCAACAGCAGGTAGACTCTTGCTAGATGTCCTCCCTCGCTTCCTTCAGCATTCTGGCAATCGGAAACTCTCTTTCTTATATTTTCTTCCAGTTCCATCAAACCTTGCTCCAGATATTCTACCCTTTCATTGGAGGTGATAGCCATCTCCCTCCATTCATTGATTAGTCTCATGTTTGTCTCGTGTATCTCCTGACGTTCGACCTCGGAGTCATGAATCCTCTTGCGCAATTTGTTGTACTTTACTTGGGTCTCAGCATCTTCATCTATGACCCTGTTTCCTCGACCGATTCCTGGCTCCACTGCCCCAGCAAAGCTGTCCTCTAACCGTGCCGGGTAGAAGGGTGCATGTCCCACATGATACCTGTCTGGCTCGATGGTGTCCTTCTCCACAATAATCTTTGAGTGTCACGTATACTGAGCTTGACACCTATAGGGGATGTCGTCATCCTTGAAATCTGCCCGGAAATGGCCTATTTTCGCAACCCGTGGTACGATCTGCTTCCTGCCTACTTGTCTCATAACCCTGAGGGGAACATAAGGTTATATTCCCCTTAACCCGATCAACACTAAGTGAGGAGTGTCCCTAGACCTGAGGATAAAATCTCCAATAGGGAACCATTCAAACATCCAATGGACCTGATCCTTAGTCAAATTGTCGAAGAATTCCACCCATTCCTTAGCATTTTCTAGTCGAGCAAACCTATCCGGGATATAAGTCATCCTCTTAGGGTGATGAAAGGCTATATGATCATTCCATGCCCTTCGTGGAAACTCTTGATGATATTGACCCTTTTGGAGATGCTCCAATAACCAAAGTTGCAGCAACAGATTACAACCTTCGAAATGTTTGAACCCCTTCTGGAAGTGGTCCAGAGCCCGGTAGATGTCAGATATAATCATAGGGACTATGGTGTATGCTTGTCCCTCAATTCCTTCCATTACAGTTTTGGCTACCATAGCCAGTCTAGTGTGGATTCTGTCCCCTTTCATCGGGAACACTATCATGCCCAAGAAGCAAACAACGAACACAAAAACTCTGCGGTGAATATGACCTAAGGAAGTGATAGAGAAATCATTATGGAACATACGGTAGGACTTTCTATGACCGTATCTCTCATAGAAATAGTCAAAGAGTACATAAAATTTCTTTAAGCACTCCAAATCGGCATTCTTTTTTAGACCCATCATCTTTAGAAATCACTTACCAGTGCGATTTTCAGGCACCAATAAACCAGGGTTGTCCCAAGGTAGCCCAGCAAATCACCCTGTTTCTTCTAGGAGTGGGGTCAACTCTGTGTTCCCAAAGCGAAACACAAACCTTTCACTATCCCAGAACATAGTTGCAGCTTCAATCAACATACTGTTTGGTTGGATGTCTAACAGAGACGGTAAATTTCCCAGAACCTTCCTCACATGTTTCTTGTCACTTGAGGAAAGATCTTCCCACCAATCCAATAGAAGTAGTGGTATATTGTGGACCATGCCGAACCTGGGGAACTCGTGCCTCATTTTCTGCAAAACAAATAAGGCTAGGTCATTTTCCCTCTCCTGATTTGACTATTTATACAACCATGATCAGCATATTGGCATTTAGTTCTCCAAAATTAATTCACAAAATGTGGTTGTGTCCGTTGGGATTATGGAAACCTCGGTGGACTGTTGGATAAGGTTTCTCTTAAAGGGTTATTATGTGGACAACATATTAACCCGGCTAAGTTTGACCATGATGCATGTACAGTCATAATCAGAGTAACGTTGCTACGGAGGTCTAGACCGGTACCCTTAAGCGGACAACTTGAGGGGGAAAGGCACGGTTCCTGTCGATTGCACTACTGATCGACTAGTTTTACCGCAAATAAGCCTCTCCGAATTTAAAGGGTGATATATAGGAAGAGCGCAACCACTCATCAAGTGTTGCTATAGGATTGATTACACACGAGTGGAATATGATGTTGAGCATGATTTATGCAACAATAAATAGCATACTGTCACGTATTTGCACGTAAGAAAAGCAATAAATGCGGTATTTAATAATTTAAAGATGGTTAAGAAGGAAAACAAAGAGACAAGTCAGTTTCGTGATAAAGGAAATCATAAATGCTTGAAAATAAACAAATAATTTCACATAAAGGGAAAGGGTGCACATGTATCAACAGAATAAAAGCATGCTTAGACTAATTCATAAACACAAATTTGTCATGGTAAGAGCCTAATAATCCCCAGCAGAGTCGCCATGTTGTCGCGCCTTCATTTTCCTCGCGGAATCCGGGTTTCGACATTTTTGGGAAAACTCATTTCCTTTTGGTAAGGGGTGTGGAATTTGAAGAGTCGCCATCTAAAGGATTTAAGGTGCGTTAGGGCACCTAAAGCAGATAACTCATAAACCGGTTTACATTACCAGAGATTGGGTAAGGGCTCAAAATTACCTTGAGGGGAAGGTGTTAGGCACCCCTCGAGGTCCACAATGGTGGGTCCCAGCTAAACTCAATTTAAGAGAATTAGTCATAAAGCAATTTAAACAAATAGAGACCATTTTGGAAAAAATCGGGAATAAAGGGGGTCCTAGGTTTATTAGCCTATAGAATCACTTCTATGCAATACTCGGTAAACTTTCCTCAAATAGAGGTGTTACGCGTAGCATTAGCGCATAGGTCATCATATCCTTTACTACCCAATTACCCTCCCCTTAATTATTATCTAAGCGTTCTAATAGTATCGAGTACGTACCATATGCGTGCATTACCCGTTCCTTGCATATGGCCCTGGAGGTGCTTAGGACCTCTATTAAGGTGGTTCTAGACTCACCTATGGTGATTAAAATGAGAAAACTAGGTGTCAAACAAAACAGGTAGGACTGTCACATAAAAAAGAGCAGTTAAGGGCTCACATTTACCTCCACAAATAAACAAATAATTGCACGCCTCAAACAAACAGTTTTTGAACGATTTAAGGTCCTATGGCAGGATATCTAGATGAACACATAGCAGAATATGAAACATTTCATTAAGGCGAGGCCGTGAATACCTAATCAGTTTGCCTACTGATTTTATCACTTCCTGAATCTGGGCAGTTTATAGGCAGTCAAACAAAACACAGTTTCATAACTTCAGAATTTTAGTTGTCCTACATGCTTGCCTAGGTGCGGATAAGAAATATTCTATGGACATTTCATCTAAACGTTAACCAGAACACAATTATAAACCAATGATTGATTTTAAACAAGCAGACCCTATAGGCATGACGTCTAGGTGCTGAAAAAATGATCACAAGCGTTACAGAACTGGTTTTACATGTTTATCTCTATAAGCATGGTATCTAAGCATTGAGACTGTTTTTATACCTATTCCTTATGGGCATGATGGCTAAATGATGAAACAGATTTTAGATGTTTTAACTATAGGCATGATAACTAAGCGAGTGCAACAAAAGGTCCTAGAAACATGATCTCTAATGCACATCGGAAGGTTTGAGAACATGATTATTAAGGCAGAATTGATAAATGACCTAGAAACAAGATTTCTAACGCAAATGTGAGATGTAGAATTTTAGAATGAAAAATTGAAATATAGGACAAATAATGAGATGAGTCCTATAAACATGATTTCTAATGCATATAAATAATCATCCTATAGGCATGGTTTCTAATGCAAATAGATAATCCTATAGGCATGGTTTCTAATGCATATATATAACCATAGTAATCCTATGGGCATGATTTCTACCCGGTCCCCACAAAATATATATAAAAATCCCTCCCAATTTTTCTATTAACCCCAATATCTGTTTGTAGTAGAATTATTATTACAGACCATATATGAATGAATTATATAATGAAATGACTATGCTATAGGGAGCCTGGATAGGCCCAACAGGAAACCTGGAAATCCAGGCCTTCAAACATATCGGAAGTGTGCTAGCATCTCATAGTATACCAAATGGTCTTCTGGTGCTCAAAGTTTCCAAGGGCCTCATGGACCCCGGGAAATGCTCACACCAGAAACTCTTTTTAAAGAAACAGTTTTGTGAACAAGTGTGGAAAAGCCAGCCCCAGTGTGTCGGAGTTCGGAGGAGTCTCATGGACTCCTAGGAAGTGCTCACACTAGAGGGGAAGGACTCTAGAAGTCTAAGAGTAGGAGTTTAAAATAGTATATGAAAATAGGGGATAATTTTAGGAAAATAGTTTAGAAGTAAAAATAAGAGCAAACAGAGTCATTTCAGCACTCTGAGTCCAAACACAGATTTCCAGCAATCAAACAATGGACAAAATAGAATCATGATTACTTCAAGCAAAGTTTCATATTTCCTAGATTTGACTTAGTTCATTAGTTATTACTAGGTGGGCATATAGCATGCTCAGAACAGAATAATAAAAAGACAACTACACAGAGAAGGATAGCAGGGGTTGGGAACATAGAAGTCCTTAACCAGGAATACATAAAACATGGCAAGAGTGAAAGTATGCTAGTTGAGAAACAAGTGGATTAGTATCCTGGACAAAATAAGAACATGCATGAACCAGATTGATATATTGGACAAGATAATGTCATAAGAGTTGAGGCAAGCTGGTTAACAGAGACATAAAGCAGGCAAAGGCAGGTTGACAGACGAATTACATAACATACTGAATAGGACCTAATGACAGAGATAGACATGCTGGTTAGGATCAATAAACAGGAAAGACGGGAATTTAACTACACAGAAGTAGTTATGCTAATTAAGATCAACAAACAGGAAAGACAGAAGTTTAACTACACATAAGTAGTTATTGCTAATTAAAATCAACAAAACAGGAAAAACAAAAGTAGTCATGCTAATTGAAATCAATACACAAGAAGGACATGGATTTAACTACACGAAAGTAGAGCAATAAACAGGAAAGACGGCAGTAGTCATGCTAATTGAAATCAATACACAGGAAAGACATGGATTTAACTACGCAGAAGTAGAGCATAACCTACATAGGTTTAAACTTCATAGCATAATGAATGACAATAGGAGGGGAGACATACCAGTTAAAGTGTAAAACAGGAAGGTAAAAGGATGCATAACCTAATAGTCTAGCCTTGGCTTTCAGCCAGCTAGAAAGTGTAACAAACATAAGTAACAAAAAAAAGAGCAAAAGTTTGTGTGTGTGTGTGTGTGTGTTCCTTTCTGAATGTGTTCGTGTAAAAAAGTCAGAATGAGAGTTTATATAGCACTTAGCAAAGTAAAAAAATTAAGGTAAGAATAAATCAGAGTTCATAAAATAAGGCATTCAAACAAATCAATCAGTTAATGGGGAATTAACTTAATCAATTCACACAGAAGAATCCGAAAATGACCCTTTAAATTGGGGGGAATCCCTTAACAACACAGATTGTGATTTAAATAGGGTAAGCAAATCAATCATTGACCATATAGGAGGCAATTAAATCCCTAAATTAGACTAATATTCTAATTAACGCATGTAGTATTAATTAAAGTCACAAATAAGAAAAATAAGTAAAATCACAGGGAAGTACTAACTTTAACAGAAAAATATAATTTGAACCCTAAATAAAATCAGTCAATATATTTGATTGACAGAGATAAAAAAAATAACGGAAAAAAAGATTGAAGTAATCAGTGCAATAAGCAGATAAAACCTAGGGTTTAAAGCATATACACAAAATTAGTCAAACCAGTAAAGATAATCGGAGTCAAACACAAGGTAGCTCCCACTTCCACTCCAGAATGTCACCCGATCCACAATAACCGAATAGCATCGAACTTCCTCGAAGTCTGTGGGATCCCAACTACAAGGTAGCTCCCACTTCCACTCCAGAATGTCCAACCTCTGAAGCAATCCAGCTGGCCTCTGGTGCTCATACTTAACCTGCTGACAGTTGAGACACCGAGCAACAAATCCAACGATATCCTTCTTCATCCGCGTCCACCAATAATACTGCCTCAAATCCTGGTACATCTTCACGGCACCCGGATGGATGGAATATCGCGAGCTGTGGGCCTCCTCAAGAATCAACTCCCGAAGCCCGTCCACATTAGGCACGCAGATCCGACCCTTCAACCTCATCACACCATCATCACCAATAGTCACATCTCTAGCATCACCTCGCCGGACCCTATCCTGAAGAACGAGCAAGTGTGGGTCATCATATTGGCGCTCCCTGATACGATCATAAAGAGAAGACCAGGAGACTATGTAAGCCAATACCCGACTAGGCTTCGATATATCCAATCTCACAAGATGGCCCGCTAAGGCCTGAACATCAAGTGCTAAAGGTCTCTCTACTGCTGGAAGATATTCTAAACTCCCCAAAGTCTCTGCCTGGTGACTCAAGGCATCGGCCACTACATTGGCCTTCCTCGGATGGTATAGAATAGTGATATCATAGTACTTGAGAAGCTCCAACCATCTCCGCTGACGCAAATTCAGATCTTTCTGCTTAAACGGATGTTGCAGACTCTGGTGATCAGTATAAATCTCACAATGAACCCCATACAAATAATGATGCCAAATCTTCAAGGCGTGAGCAATGGCTGCAAACTCAAGATCATGCACCGAATAATTCTTCTCATGGGTCTTCAACTAGCGCGAGGCGTAGGCAATCACCCTACCCTCCTTCATCAAGACACAACCAATGCCTATCCTCGAGGCATCACAATACACAGTATAAGAACCTGAAGCTGATGGCAGAACTAACACTAGAGTTGTGGTCTAGGCAGCCTTGAGCTTATGAAAGCTCTCCTCACACTCGTCCAACCACCTGAACGGAGAACCCTTCTAGGTCAATTTGGTCAAGGCGAAGAAATAGAAGAAAATCCCTCCACAAAGCAACGGTAATAGTCTACAAAACCAAGGAAGGTCCTAATCTCTGTAGTTGAGGACGGTCTGGGCCAACTCTGCACCGCCTCTATCTTCTTCGGATCCACCTGAATACCCTCACTGGACACCACGTTCCCCAAGAATGCTACTGATCCAAGACAAAACTCACCCTTGGAGAACTTTGCATAAAGCTTCTCATCCCTCAATCTCTATAACACAACCCTGAAATGCTGAGCATGCTCTTCCTGGCTACGAGAGTATACCAGGATGTCATCAATGAAGACAATAATGAATGAATCAAAATATGGCTGAAATACATTGTTCACCAAATGCATGAATGTTGTTGGGGCATTGGTCAGCCCAAAAGACATCACCAAGAACTCATAATGGCCATAACGGGTCCTGAAAGCCGTCTTAGGAATATCTGAATCTTGAATCTTAAGCTGATGATACCCGGACCTCAAATCAATCTTAGAGAACACCCTAGCTCCCTGAATCTGGTCAAATAAATCATCGATACGAGGCAAAGGATACTTATTCTTGACTGTGACCTTGTTCAACTGCCTATAGTCAATACACATTCTCATGGAACCATCCTTTTTCTACACAAATAGCACCAGTGCACCCCAAGGTGACACACTAGGACAAATAAACCCCTTATCTAGGAGTTCCTGAAGCTTCTCTTTCAATTCCTTCAACTCCGTTGGTGCCATACGATACGGTGGAATAGAAATAGGTTGAGTGCCTGGAACCAAATGAATACCAAAATCAATATCCCTGTCAGGCGGCATGCCCTGCAGGTCAGCAGGAAACACATCCGAAAAATCACGGACCACATGAACAGAATCAATCGTGAGTCTCTACACTGACGTCCCTCACATAAGCCAAATAAGATAGGCACCTTTTCTCAACCATATGCTGAGCCTTCAGGTATGAAATCACCCTACTAGGCACATAATCTATGGAACCTCTCCACTCAACCCTCAGGAATCCCATCATTGCTAAGGTCTAGAACAACATGGCATGGAGATAGCCAATCCATGCCCAATATCACAACGAAGTCAACCATACTGAGCAATAACAAATCCACTTGGGTCTCCGGACCCCCAATAGACACCACACATGACCAATACACACGGTCCAGAACAGCAGTATCGCCCACGGGAGTAGACACATGAACAGCTGTAACTAAAGACTCACAGGGCATACCTAGAAAATGGGAAAAATATGATGAGACGTGAATATTTGGAACCAGGATCAAATAAGACAAAGGCATATCGGTGACAGACTGTAACAATACCTATAATCACGTCATTTGAAGCCATAGCATCTGGTCTTGATGGGAATGCATAAAAATGAGCTTGACCTCCACTTGATCGACCTCCCCCTCTAGGGCGGCCTCTAGCTGTCTGACCCCCACCCCTAACTGCCTAGATGGGTGGTGAAGTAACTGGAGCTGAAGTCGAGGGCCGACTACTCTGCTGAGATGAACCCCCATGAAAATGAGGACACTACCTTCTCATATGCCCAAACTCTCCACACTCGTAACAACTCCCTGGTGCAGGGGACGGGGACTGAAGGGAACCCCTAGCACCGGGATAACTGATAGAAGAACCTGGCATGGAGGAGCCCTGAACTGATGGTGCACGGGATGAACTCTGGGCAGGAAGGGAACTGAATGATGAGTGGCCCAGATGAGAACTGCAGGGACCATGCCCCAATGATGCGCCACTATGAACTAGGAAGGCTGGCTAAGCATGCATGGACGACCTCGGTCGTGCTGAAACCGACCTCTAGCAGGAACACCACCAAAACTACCAGATCCCCAAGGCCTCTTGGCCTTCCTCTCATCTCGCTCATGGCGACGAACTGACTCAATCTTTCGGGCAATATCAACAACCTCCTCAAAAGTAGCACATGACATCATTTCATTGGTCATGAGAATCCTAAGCTCATATGTGAGTCCATCCATAAACCTCCTGATCCTCTCTATGTCTGTAGGAACCAACCAAACAGCATGACGATCTAGCTCTGAAAATCTCATCTCATACTGCGTCACAGTCATATCATCCTGACGCAACTGCTCAAACTTCCTGCACAGCTCCTCTCAGCGGGACTGTGGCACATACTTCTCCAAAAAGAGAGCGTAGAACTGCTGCCAGGTAAGGGGAGTTGCACCAACAAGCCTAAGCCTCTCATAATCCTCCCACCAAGTAAAGGTAGCTCCTGAAAATTGGAAGGTAGTGAACGAGACCCCACTAGTCTCCAATATACCTGTTGTATGGAGAATCCTCTAACACTTGTCCAAGAAACCCTGGGCATCCTCGCCCTCTGCACCACTGAAAGTCAGAGGCTGAATTCTACCAAACCTCTCCAACCTACGCTGCTCGTCATCAGGCATGACTGGAACCAAATAATCTGGAGCAGGTGTAACCGACTGGGCTGGAGGTGCCCCCGGTGTCTGAAGCCCCTAAACAACCTGCTCGGGTGTATGGGCAGCAAGAGTCTGAGTGCCTCGTTCCGCCTGAGAAGTATCTGCTATAGCAAAAACAGCGACACCTGATCAAGACTGGTGCACACGATCAAAATCTAAGCCAAGGTCTCTTGGAGACCCGGAATAACAATAGGCACAGCCGGTGCCTGGACTGGTCCCGCTGGAATAGCTGCGGATGGGACTTGGTCTGGAATAACGGGTGGGTCTATAGGTACAGCCCGGGCTGCTGCGCAGGCTACACCCCTACCCCTACCACTGCCTCGAACCCTCGCGGGCCTAGCTGGTGGCTGTTCGTCCTGTTTGGTAGCACGTGTCCTCACCATCTGTGAAAGAATGAAACAATAGAAGTTTAGTTACCAGAATTAATAGATTCGCATGACAAGAATTCAAGAATGTGAGATTTTTTCCTAAGGGTTCTACAGCCTCTCAAAGATAAGTACGGACGTCTCCGCATCAATCCGCAAGACTCTACTAAACCTGCACATGACTTGTGAGACCTATGTAACCTAGGCTCTGATACCAACTTGTCACGACCCAAACTTCCCAGTCGTGATGGCGTCTATCGCAGTACTAGGCTAGCCGATTTGTTATTCAAAACATACAATAATTCTTTTCAATAATTCATTTCCTAACCTTTTCATCATAAAATCTCTTCATTAAACATTTCAAAACAAGTGAAAGTAAACAACTATAAAACCAACGGACCGAACTCGAGTGTCACTAGTCATGTGCATCTATATTACAAGTCTGATACAGTCTATTCAAAACGACAAAAGGAGTCTAATAAAATAATCTACTAGCAGATAGGAGGGAGAAGAACAAGGTTGCGGTCGACATGCAGCAACCTTGCTAAACTCCGAAATTGACTGAGGAAGAATCAGCACTCACTCGGATGACCCGTGGCACCTGGATCTGCACCACAAGGTGTAGGGAGTAACGTAAGTACGCCAACTCATTAAGTAACAACTATAATAGAGGCTGAGTGCAGTGACGAGCAGTAAAATCAAATAAAGTTTAAAATTATAAATTTTCAATGAAACAACAGGCGCCATATCAGTGTTCAAGTCAAAATATCACTTAAAACTCTAGTTCAACTGGAAACATGTAAGAATATATTCAACACTGTCAATAGAGGCTCAATAATAAAATAGAGTGAAAATAATGATTTCATTAACAAGCCCCTTGAGAAAAATACCACTCATGAATAGCCCCTCGGGCAAGCCTCCCAATCACTCGTCACTCAACACTCGTCACTCGACACTCGCACTCAGTAGGTACCTGCGCTCACTGAGGATGTACAGACTCCGGAAGGGCTCCTACAGACCAAGCTCTATATTGCTGCGGCATGCAGCCCACCCAATATCGTTGCGGCGTGCAACACGATCCCCATATATATATATATATATATATATATATATATATATATATATATATATATATATATATATATATATCCTCACAATCAGGCCCTCGGCCTCACTCAGTCCTCAACCTCACAAGCCACTCAGGCGTCTCAGTAACATCAGGTGACTCAGCCTAGACAAACTTTCATATACTTTAAAAATGAGTAATGAAACTTATTTAAACAATAAACAGGTAAAATCATGACTGAGGATATGCTTTCAAATCAAAACAGTGTGAGGATAGTAACAAAATTCCCCTGAGGGTCCAAACAGTGCAGGCACAAGGCCCCAAACATGGCATTCAGCCCAAGTTATAAGAATTCATTCTAAAACATATAGCTATTATACAACTTTAATCAAAATATGTAACTCTATAGTTGCTACGGGATGGACCAAGTCACAATCCCTAATGGTGAACGCCCATACACCCGTCACCTAGCATGTGCGTCACCTCAATGTAGTGAAATAGTACAAAATTTCGGGGTTTCATACCCTCTGGTCTAGATTTACAATCGTTACTTACCTCAATTAAGCCAAACACTACCCCGCAATTCCCTTGCCGCTCGACCCGGCCACAAATCGCCCTGAATCTATCAAAAATCAGTATTTTATCATTAATATATTCTAAAGAAACAAAGCCCACATAAACATTATAAAATTAAATCACAAATTCCGAAATTGGTCAAACCCACCACCCCCTCCCCCCCGGCCCACGTCTCAGAATCCACAAAAATTACAAAACTAGAAACCTCTTTCACTCACGAGTCCATTCATAACAAATTTACAAAAATTCGACCTCGTTTAACCCCTCAATTACCCAAATTAAACTCTCAAATTCCAAGCCCTAATTTCCCAAATTTAACCCTTAATTCCTACAATTTTCATGCTTAAACAACTGAAATTCATCATAGTTACGAGTATTAAGTTCAACAATCTTACCTCAACTAACTCTCCCTTGATTCCCTCTTCAAAACCCTACAAAAGCTCCAAAAGCCGAGTGAGAAATGTGAAGAAATACCCAAAATTCATGAAGTATGGCTTTTATAGTTACTGCCCAGGGGTCTCGCACCTGTGTCTTCTTTCTCGCACCAGCACTACCGCACCTGCGAAGTACACTTATCCCACCTGATTCCGCACCTGGGACCCACTTCTCACACCTGCGGGCTCGCAGGTGCGCTCCTCACTTGCGCATCTGCGCACATCCCCCTTGTTGCTCATCTCCGCATCTGCGACTCATTTCTCGCACCTGCGACCTCCGCACTTGCGCTGCCCTTTCTGCAGGTGCGGAACACCAGAAACAACAGCACCAACTACTTTCTTTAATTTCCAAACTTCGCGTTAGCCATCCGAAATCATCCTGAGGCCCTCGGGACCTCAAGCAACAACACCAATAGGTCACATATCAATACACGAACTTATTCAAACCTTTAGAATGCCCAAAATAACATTAAAACATTGATTTAACCCCGAATTCAAGCTTAAGAATTTCTAAACTTCCAAAATTTGCCAACGATGTCGAAACCAACCAAACCACGTTCGAATGACCTGAAATTTTACACACACGTCAGAAAAATGACACTTCGAACCTACTCCAACTTCTGTAATTCCACTCCGACCCCGATATCTAATTTTCCACTGCCGGCCGAAAATCGCCAAATTTTCAATTTCACCAATTCAAGCCTAATTCTACCACGGACCTCCAAATTACATTCTGAACACACTCCTTAGTCCAAACACCTAACGAAGCTATATGAACGATAAAAAACTTAATCCTAGATCGTTTACTCATAAGTCAACTTCTGGTTGACTTTTCCATCTAAATATCCAAATTAAGAGACTAAGTGTCTCACTGCACTCCAAAAACACTCTGAACCCAAGCCAACCAACCCGACGTAACATAATAAAGCTGAACAATATATAATGAAGCAAAAATGGAGGAAACAAGGCTATAACTCTCGGAACGACCAGCCATGCCGTTACATTCTTGTTCTTCATCTTATCGCTATGGCTGTTTTTTTTACAGTCCCATTTTTCCTTTTTCTTCTACCAATGTTAGTTTTAGGAGTGAGTGACATTGGTTGAAAGCGTGTTTGTGTATGTTGTTGCTGATGAAAAATAAAGTTTTTGGGAAGTTTGAGTACCAAATTACGTTGAAGAAACATAGCATTATCTCTACTTGTCATGTGTTCGACGAATTGTTCAAAAGAATGTTTTTGCTAAGTACCATAAAATTAGGTTAAATAGAGTCGTATGTTCATATAGTGCACTAATTTAGAATTATTGAGTATAAATTATGTGCTAAAATCATGCTTAGAAGTGAAAAGAGTCAATAATTTCTGGGCTTTTGAACCCTCTGATGAACACCGCAGATGCGCAAAAGGGTCGTAGATTCAACATCGCTTCTGTGATGTAAGTTCCGCAGGTGCGATATTTTGTCAGCCAGGGAGATTTCGCAGAAGCGAATGAGACTCGGCAGAAGTAGAGTCGCTCCTGCGTTGATATTTCTGCAGGTGTGGAAACTTGGCAGATTTGGCAATTCCAGTAGCTTCGCAAATGGAGCTTCTAGAGCCCGTTTGGCTCGATTATTTGACATAATTACATTGTTTGAATTGCTTAACATGATTATAATTCCCGACTAACTTGGTTTTATTTTTAGGTACTTTAAACTTCAAAAAGGGACCCAATCTTGAACGCAAACGTGGAGTTTAATCATGAAATTGAGGAAGAAGTTGTGAAATAATTTGACAATGAACGCTTCAGGTCTGTTGATTGTCATCGCCGGTATTATGAAAACCTTCTCACAAAAAAGGTCGTGCTTGAAAAGGGGATCGCCGAGGATAAATTGGTCGAGTTGCTTCCAGAATTCTATGGCCGTCTACAAACCTCCAGCTGGTTGTCCTTCATTACTACTCCATGCAAGGCAAATGAGGAGTGGGTTAGTGCGTTATACGAAAAATCTTAAGCGTACAAACTTCGCCAACCCACAACTCACCATAAGAGGCAAAATAGTGAGGTTTGGGACTGAACGGATCAATGACATTTTAGGGCTTCCTGACCATCCACTTGAGTCGGTGTGAGAAAAAACTCATTGCACCAACGGAGAATGGCTTGTTTCTAAACTTTATCCCGCAGGCATGAGAGAAATATGGGCCAACAAAAGAAAGGGTTTGAAGTCCATCGACTTTACAAGTGAAGCCAAAATGTGGCTCTACATCATTTGCAATAGAGTATCACCCTGTGGAAATGTTTTAGATGTCTCATATACTAGAGCCTTGATCATTGCATGCATTCCAGACCGCATTAATGTGAATGTAGACCACTATATTCTGCAGGAGCTGAGAGAGTATTTTCTAGACGACAACCTAGGCTTGATGTTTCCTTCACTGATTAATAAGTTGTGCAAGCGGGCAGATGTTGAGGTGTGTAGTACTAATCGTTGGCTAGCAGCCGACAAACCCTTTCATATGTTTAGAGTGACGGGCGAGGGTAGTGCAGTAAAGAGTAAGAAGAGGAAAGTCACCACTGTTGTCATACCAGAGTTATCCTCACAGGCAACATTGTCTGAGGGACCATTCAAGATATTGAACTCGTAGCTTGGCGTTATCCGTGACTTAGTGTAAAAGCTCCCTAGTGGACCCTCACACCCCTAGCCTAGGCCCGAGTATTTTACCAGGGAAGAAATGAAGACCTGCCTGGACAACCAGAAGAAGCAAGCAGAGTCTTATTAGAAGTTGGCAGCTTCTGTTAGCAGACTCGAGGCAACCTATGGAAACATGGCAAAGGCACATGTAGATCTTCTGTCGAACTTTCGAAAAGAAAAAATGAAAAACAAGAAGAAGGGAAAGTTTATGATAAAGATGTGGAGATGCATCAAAGCCATCTTCAAATGGGGGCAGCCAAACAGGAAGATACCAGTTGAGGACGACGATGATAGAGAAGACACTCCTTCGTGTCGAGTGTTGCTGGTGATGATGTTGATGATACTGATGATGATGAGGTTGATAGTTATTCACGGCAGTGATTAGCATTTCTCCCATAGTCTGCTAGTCTGATGCAGACCTCAGGGAGAACCTCAAACTATTCTTATTTTATTTAGATATTATGCAGTGAGGACACTGCAGTGTTTTTAGTTGGGGTGGCTTTAGGAAGTATACTTTATTTGTACATTGATGCTTGAATTGTGCCATTGTGGGGTTTATGCTTTTGTATGGATATTGTGTGCCCTTGTTGGACTTGTTTTATTATTTCTTATCATGTTCTCTTGCCGAGCGTAGTTTGTGATTGGTAATATATTTGGGGATTAGTCGCTTTTGTTATTCTATTTTATTTTTCTTTAGTTATTTCTTTTCTTTAGTAGTTTTTAGTTTATGTTATTCTTGTTCATTTAGTATTAGTTGCTTTTGTTATTTTATTTTCTTTAGTAGTTTTTAGTTATTTCATTTTTATTCCTTTAGTGTTTATTGTATTTTTCTTTAGTAGTTTTTAGTTTATGTTATTCTTGTTCATTTAGTATTAATTGCTTTTGTTATTCTATTTTCTTTAGTAGTTTTTAGTTATTTCATTTTTATTCCTTTAGTGTTTATTGTATTTTTCTTTAGTAGTTTTTAGTTTATTTTAATTTTATCTCTTTTAGTAGTAATATACTTTTCAATAAATTTTCTTGGGTTTTCTTTATGATACGGTTCTTTCCCGAGGAATATTTTTGTGTTGAACTGAGTGACTTTTCCCTATGATGGATAGCGTGACGACTTTCTTAAGGGAATTAGTCTTGTTTTGTTATGTGGAGACTTTTGGATTGTTTGGTACTAATAAAATCAGTCTCTTGTATGTGAAGTGTGAATTAAGAATACCTCTCCGAGTTTTGGTTTTAAATTGAAAAAGTAAGATGCATGGGGAAAAAATATTTTGTGATAACGTTTTGCCTAATTTGGTGAATCTTTACCCACTAGTTGGCATGATATTGTTCTAAATGCTCTTATTAAGAAGTGAAATTGATCCATCTTGATTAGTTTATGTGCCATGTGTGTTAGTTTTTAATAAAAATAATTCTTGTGTTTACTTCTATTATCTAGAACTTGTCTGGTTGGTCTTTAAATGCTAATGTTAATAAGTTTGGTTGGAGGGATGACCTTAGGCATTCTTTGTGATCTTTGAAAAATCCTCTTTAGCCTTTCGAGCCTACCATTGCATAAATATTATCACTAGTTTACCCCATTTGAGCTTTTAACCTTTTCTTTGGCTACCTCATTACAAATATTTACCCTTTTTGTGAAATAATTCCCTCTTTTGGACCTGTCCCTCCTTAAATGTTAAGAATGAGGCTAAAAGCCTAAGTTGGGGGTGTTGGTGTTAATAGGGAAATGGTGAAGATGTACATTGTGTGTAAAAACATATACCTCAAAGTTATTTATATGAAGATACTCAAGCTCCAAAAGAAAATAGTTGTATAAAAAAATATGGAGTCTTGAGAAAATTAGAGAGGTACTTTAAGGTGGTTCTATTTTGGTAACTAGATGTCAATAAGGGCTATGTGGTTTAAAAAGAAGCAAAGTGCAAAAAGAATGACAAATGTGAGTAGTGTTCAAGGAGGGTGTAGTCACTTGTATCCCGGATACTTATCCTACACTTCCCTAAACCTACATTACAAGCTTGAAAGGTTCTTATGGGATCTCCAACCGAATGTTCTTTAATAGGCGGAAAAATAAAATAAGGGCAAGCTTATGGCATGATATTTTGTAACACTTGAAATTCTTTGTTGAGAGTGAGTGTCTTTGTGCATTTGTCCCTTGTGTTGTTATTGTAAATATGGTGATTTTGAGACTTTATTTCTTGTGAGGGAACATGGATTATGATTGATTGGTGACATTGATATATTCCTAATTGTGTAACTTGAGCATATGTAGTAGAAAAGTGCTTTTGAGTCACATCTTGAGGCTTGGTTATTGTCACTTGGCTATTTTGAAACCCCATTGCATTCTTGAAGTTGCATTTAAATGAGAGAGTTATTTATTTGAGATTCACATGCTTGAGCCTAATTATTAGTACCAACCAAATCCCTAAGCATGATGCTTAATTTGAGAATCTGATTTGTGAATGATGGCGATGCTACTTGAGCTTTAAATGGTAGAACCTCATTCAATATTTGGTTTTGATTTTCTTGAGGACAAGCAAAAGCGTTAAGTTGGGGGTGTTAATGAGTGATGATTTTATCATTTATTCTATTCTCTTTTCTTTAGTTTTTGTGTCCTTTAATTATAAAATAAGGTGATTTATGGTGTGTACTGCTAGATTTTCAGGTAAATGATGCTATGAAGAGAGTTGAATTCAATTGAAGTGAAATTGAGAAAACAAGAGTAAAACAAGTGCAAATTCCTTCAGTGATTCCACATCTGCAGAACACTGGTTGCTTTTGCGACCTCGCATCTGTGAGGAAATGGTCTGCATTTGCGGAAGAAGACCTGGAAGGCATAAACCGCTTCTACGATTGATTCAACGCATCTGCGGTCACGCTTCTGCGCTTAACGTCCGCATCTACGTTCACGCTCCTACGCGTGGACGTCCGCTTCTGCGGAATACCCTGTTTCCATCAAATCTCGCTTCTGCGAGCTTCTATTCGCATCTGCGTAACCGCACCTGCAAAGATTGTTCTGTAGGTGCGGTCAACGGGCTCCGACTGAGGTCAGCATTGGCATTTCACTTTTTCTCCATTCCAAACCCACAAATACACGACCTAGCTTATTGGAAACAGATCTTTGGCATATCTTTGGTAGCCTTGACTAGAGTACACAAGTTTTGATTGAGAATTTCTTTTTCATTTATACTCATTTTTTCATTTTCTTGCTTTGTATTGAATATCTAAGTGTGTAGTTTTTTTCCAACACTTAAATCTTGTTTATGGGAATATTCATATTTAAAGTATGGATTTAATCTCTTGTTGTGCTTATGTATTGGACGATTTTTATTTATTATGAAGTGAGTTATCGTTTCTTTAATTATTGTTGTTCTTTAATGTTTCTAAAGGGATTAGCTAACCCTAGGACTCACCCATTTACTTCGAATTAATTTTGGGAAAGATAATTTGGAGTTGGAAAAGATTAATTAACAAGAATTTGAGGCGTTAACCCTCACTTTATAGATTTTACCTAGGGATAGAATTGAACTCCTTGTAGCCATATTCGGGTGTGCTTAATCTCTTAAATAATTTAGGAATAATTCAATTAGGAAGTCTTGTTAGTCTTCGGAAGAAGCTAATATAGAATTATTACCCGAGGCTAATTAACATAAACTAACTCATATTTATGAAATCGTGAAATACATTGGATCGTTACTTGAGTATAATTCCCAATACATCCATGCTTGTAGCCATTGATCATTTTACTTTATTCCTAGGTTAGTTTTTATTATCACATCTAGACATAAATATTTCTCAAAACATTTTAAGTGTTTGGCTTAGAATAATAAGTGATAACTCTCTTACACGCCTAATCGCCTAAATATTGTTCTCTGTGGGATTCGACCCCGACTCATAGTTGGGTAAATTATATTGCATGCGACCGTGTCCATTTACTTTATAGTAGTGGATTTGAACATTATCAATGAGTCTTTTCATCCTCTAATCCAAAAAAATGCAAACACTTGCACTTCACATAAGGACACCTAATCATCCTTCCCATCCAAAATGGTTCAAGTGACATTGCATGTCTAATAAATTCATTAACTTCTTCTATAAATTCTTCCTCAAAAATCGACGAATAAGATAATTCCTATTATACATCCAACTACGATATTCCATCTACACAAAGAACAATAAATTGCATGTTATATTAATTGAGTATTCAAATTAATTTATAGTTTGAGTAACATAATAAATAATTTAAGTGTATAAATTGCATAACTAATTCATATTGTCGTTACAAATTATTTATACCTTAAAATTAATTTATACATTAAATAATTTAAGTGCATAAATTTGATTTTTATTAATGCATAATTAATGTAGTTTAAACCACAAAATTAAGAGCCATAAATTCATAATTTAAGGTTCCCTAAACCCTAGTTTATGTAATTTACACGCCACAAATTAACTAGTAATCACAATCAAATAAACCACTATTAGTGCATAATCGATTAGATTTACAACATAGTTAAATTTAATTACAATATACTTAATTCTAAATCCAATATAGTTCAAACAACAAAATTAAGAGATATACCTTCATAAATTAAGAGCACCAAACTCTAGTTTATATAATTCCACCACAAATTAACTTGTAACGACCCGGCCGGTCGTTCCATGAGATTTGCCCTATTTTTTCTGTTTTTTCTTTATCATGTGTTGTTTAGCTCATTTACATGGTGTCGGGTCGGTTGGTTCGGGTTCGGAGTGGTCGTGGTGAGAAATGAGACACTTAGTCTGTTAAGCTGGCTTAATAGTTGGGGAAAAAAGTCAACCGGGAGGTGACTTATAGGTAAACAATCTCGGAACGTGGATTTTATGGTTCAGATAACTTCGTTAGGTGATTTGGGACTTAGGAGTATGTTCGGAATGTCTTTCGGAGGTCCGGAGTAGAATTAGGCTTGAACTGGCGAACTTGAGTTTTTGGTAATTTCTGGTCAGCGGTGGAAAATTAGCTATTGGGGTCGGAATGTAATTCTGGAAGTTGAAACAGGTTCGTAGTGTCATTTGGGATGTGTGTGCAAATTTCCAGGTCATTCGGATGAGGTTTGGTTAGTTTCTGCATCATTGGTGAATTTCGGAAGTTTGAAAATCCTTAGGCTTGAATCATGGGTTGATGTGGTGTTTGAATGTTATTTCGGGCGTTCCGAGGGTTCGAATAAGTTTTGGGTGATAATTTATGACTTGTGGGTACCATTGGTTGAGGTCCCGAGGGCCTCAGGATGAGTTCGGATGGTTGACGCATGAGATTTTGGCCTTAGAGGTTGCTGGTGTGAGTTGTTCTATGATTTCTGCATATTCGGAGGGGTGGCCACAGGTGCGGTCACCGCAAGTGCGAGTTGGGCATCACAAGAGCGGAAATTGTCCATGAGGAGAAAAAAAAAACAGCAGATGCGGTGATTTGGACGCCTCTGCGGGATCGCGGGTGCGGTGCCTGGGACGCAGAAGTGGTCCTGGACGCTTAAGTGGAAACTGCAGGTGCGCTTGAGTGGACCGCAGAAGCGGTCATGCAGGTGCGGTTTAGCTGGGGAGAACATATAAATAGTAGCTGTCACACCCTATTTTTTCAAACTTCACTAACCCCTCAATTAAATAATTAAAAGATTTTGTAAAGCTCAAAAGGGTTTTCAATCAGAAAGTGACTAAGAATTGTGTTCAAAAGGTCATTTCAAAATCACCACCTGACATTTGATTTTGGTGTGTCAGGTCACCGTTTTTAGAAATAATTTTTTCATTTGAAACACGTTTAGACTCTAAAACTGATTGCACTAGAGATTCAGGGTAAGGGAGTTCATTTGACTCCAGGAGAAGGTGTTAGGCATTCCCAGAGTCCCGTGAAAGTCACGGTTTTGTACTTGATCTAGTTGGCTTTTAAAATATTCAAATTAAGGTAAAAATAAACACAGAAAAGAAAAATAAACACACAAGAGGCTCGAGGTCGTCCCCATCTAATAAAAGAAAAATAAGAGTAAAAATAAAAGTCCCATCATATGCTTCCTCAAATAGTTCCGTCTTCGGCCTTCAATTACAGAATACTACGGGGTATTCTCCGGAATAAAATATCTACAAAATCCTTCAGGGCATTCCCCGGATATAAACTAGAGGGAACAACCTCTCACCTCGAAAACTAAAACATAAACGCCTTAAACCTTTGCCTACCCAAATGTGGTCGACCTAAGCATGCTCCTAGCGGACAATGTGATAAAAGTTAGAATAAAAGAAGTGATAAACATTTTTAAACCCAATCTGATATGCGTCATTTTTTCAACTTTTAGCCCAAACTCACGGCCCTAGACCTTTCAAACATCCAAGCGATCATCTATTAGCTTAATTTCCTATCACTATATTATTAATCCCAAAGCCTCGAAACCTTTATCCTTTAATAAGGCACTGCAAACGGAACTCCATGTTTACTTTAGCTATTAAGAATTCAGCAGAATATAAAAATATATGAAAGAAACACACGAATAATAATCAAAAGAACCAAAAAAAAACGCAAACAAATTCTACTAAGGTATCATGAGCAAAAATGAAACATTAATTCAAAAGATCAACAACAACAGATCAAAGAGAGATTAACGATATTGAAAGCATAGGATTTAGCCAAAATAGTGCAAAAAAAGGAGAAATAAACCTCGAATAAATCTGAAATCTGACTGTTGGACAATTTGACGATGCTAAGCAACGGAACCGCGAACAAGATCTAAACCGGAAAACCTCCCCGGAAACAGAAACTCGAACTTACGATCGGAATCGCACTGATGACCCCGAACGGAGAACTTGTCGGCGACCTCGAATCCTACTCGAAAAAGAGAGTATTGAAACACAAAGAGTATACCAAAACTCTACGTTCAGATCTTTCGGAGTTGTGCGGTGTAACTTATCAAGCCTTGTTGCTCTGTTTTTGGAGAGACGAAGAGGAACAAATATGGTTATGGTGTTTTTCAGTGGTGAAGTAGATGAATTGGTGGTCGACCGGTGGAACAGAGATGAGGGATGGTGGCTTCTGAATCCGGGATCTACGGTGAAGCTCACATTGCGAAAACGGAAAGAAGAAGGAAAGATGTGAAGATCGTGAAGCTTTTTAGGGTTGTGGCACTGCTCTCTCCTCTGTTTTCGCTCACCTTTTATGCGTCGTCCCTTTCCCCTCCTTTTTTACCCTAATCCCCCTTACCAACTCCCCACCCTATTTTTCTCTATCCCCGTTCCCTCTTATTTTTCTCAATGTGTACGTGAGTGTGTTTACGGCGAGTTAATGGCGGAAAAGGACTGGGGGTGCGGCTGGTTTCAGAAGGGTGGTGCGCGCTGTAGGGTAGTGTTAGTCTAGGGTTTTTCTGGTATCTCGGTGTGTTCCTTCAGGTTGAAGAAGAAGGTGTCCTACTAGGTAATAGTTAGGTCTGATGGGGTTATGGGCAGTTCACTTTGGGTCTTTATGGCCAGATTTGTGCTTAAAATGGGCTTAATTAGCCAGAAATCTATCCACCCTATATCAACTCTTGCCTATAAAATAAAAAATAAAGATAAAAATACTACCAAAATATTAATTACCCCTACTTAGGTAGAAATAACTATTGAAATAAAACTAACCGTTAAAAAAACTATTTTTGGTAAATTTTTTTTTAGATTATATAAAAATAAAAATCCTAGTAAAATAGTATGACTACAAAACATTAATGAAGCTATTTTTTAATTTTCGTTTTTGTGATAAAATAAAGTAAAAGGAGTTAAAACTAATTAGAATAGCCAATATTAGACCTAAACTAAATATTTAAACGCCAAAATGTGTAAAATCTCGGGGAGGGTCAAATATTACATGTCCATAGTAACCTTCGCGAATTTTGGCTTATTTCATCACAAATTTTATACTGGTTCGAGCTTGTGGGAGCGATTTGAAGAGGGAATTCAAGGGAACTTCGTGGAGGTAAGATGTTTAGACCTAAACTCATTTCTATGGCGTTATTTGATCGATTAGAGGTGAAATTTATGAAAATTAGTGACTAAATTTGGGTTTTTAGGGCTTGGGAATTGGAGACTTAAATTAAGGAATTGAGGGGTCGTTTGTGATTGGATTTTGATGTATTTAGTATGTACGAACTCATGAGAGTGTAAGGATTCTAGTTTTGTGATTTATATCGGAATCCGTGACGTGGGCCCGGGGGTCGGGTTTGGCCAATTTCGGGATTTTTGGTTAAATTTGATAATTTTCGAGTGGGCTTTGTTTCTCTAGCATATATTGATGATATTAATATGGTTTTGGTTAGATTCAGAGCAATTGGATGCCGAGTCAAGAGGCAAAGGCATCGCGGATTAGTATTTTGGCTGGTTTGAGGTAAGTAATGAGTGTAAATCTTGTCCTGAGAGTATGAAACTTCGGACTTCGCATTGTATCAATATTTTGGAGTGGCGCACATGCTAGATGACGAGTGTGTGGCGTGCACTATTGGGGGATCGTGACTTGGTCCGTCCCGTGGCAACTATTAAGTTGCATATTTGATTCCAAATCATATGATATTTCATGTTTTAAGCTTTTACCATATTTTGGGTTGTACGCCATATTTGGGGCCTTGGGCTAACCTGTTTGGACCCCTTGGGGGCTGTTTACTACAATTCCTCACTGTGTTGACTTATGATTTACACTCAGTCGTATTATGTTTAACTGATTTCGAAACTCAGTCATATTTACATTATTTTAAGATATAAAATGATATTTTGGGTCGAGTACCCCATTTTATTGATAGCCCGAGTGGCTTTTATTTGAGAGGTTTCTGACTGAGTGAGGCTGAGGGTCAATGTTGTAAGGATATTATGGGATCGGGCTTCACGCCGCAACAGGTTACACGATTTATGATATGTGAGAGGTCGAGAGCCTGAGTGATTATGCCACGAGATGGCCTGATATTAGTGCTTCGGTGGTAGGAGCCCCTCCGGAGTCTGTACACCCCCAGTGAGTGTAGGTACATACTAAGTGAGACTGCCGATTGTTGAGGGACGAGTGATTAGGAGGCATGAGTGACTGTGAGGTAGCCCGAGGGGCTAATACCGAGTGATTCTGAGGTATGCTGAGTGACTGATGCTGAATGATGATATGTCCGAGGGGCAGTTTATGATACATGTTCTCATCTGAAAGACTATTTATGAACTCTATCATTTTATATACGGAATCATTTTGATTTCTATGGGAATTGTGAATAGGTACATTTTTTAAGGATATTTTTTTGAAATCGACTTTCAAATATTATAAAAATATCGTATCTGTGTTTCTGAAAGAAGAATTGCATTTACTGTAGATTAATGGCTGGTTTTATGTGTTTCGTAGCTCTTAGACATTATTTAATTTCATCACTACTGAGTTGGCGTACTCACATTACTCCCTGCACCTTGTGTGCAGATTCAGGTGCGAGAGTGGAGTGAGCTACCTGCCTATCCAGGGACTTTCACAGAGATTTTTGCAAGGTAGCTGCATGCGTCTGTAGCCCTGCTTCTCCTTCTTATTTTCTTTAGCATCTGTACTCCCTAGACTTGATTTGTATTAGATATTTGTGTCAGATTTATGTATTCTCTTTAGATGCTTGTGACCTAGTGACTCCGGGATTTTGGCGGTGTTTTAAACTTTGACTTATTAATATTCTTACTTTAAAATGCTTCAACAAGATGGTTATAAGATATTATGTTAGTGGTAATCTGAACAAAAGATCGTTTTATGTTCAAAATGTGAATATGGGTTGGCCTTGTATCATGATAGGCGTCATCACGACCAGGTAGTTTTAGGGTCGTGACAAGTTGGTATCAGAGCCTAGGTTACATAGGACTCACCGGTCATGAGCAGATTTAGTAGAGTCCTGCGGATCGGTACGAAGACGTCTATACTTATCTTCGAGAGGCTGCAGAACCCTTAGGAAAAATCTCACATTCTTGAATTTTGTCGTGCGAATCTATTGATTCTAGAAACTAAACTTTTGTTGTTTCATCCTCTCACAGATGGTGAGGACACGATCTACCGACCAGGGTGACCAGACACCATCTAGACCAGCGAGGGGTAGAGGTCACGGTCGAGGACGTGGTAGAGGTAGAGGTGTTTCACATGCAGAAGCCGGGGCAGTACCCGTGGACCCACCTATTGTTCAGGATCAGGTCCCCGCCGGAGATGTTCCAGCGGAGTCGGCTCAGGCACCGGCAGTGCCTATTATGATTCCGGGTATTCAGGAGACTCTGGCCCAGATTTTGACCGTGTGCACCAGTCTTGCACAGGCAGTTGATGTTTCTACTACATCCGCTACTTCTCAGGCCGGGGGAGGAACCCAGACTCCTGCCACCCGTACACCTAAGCATGTCATTTAGGGACTTCAGACACCGGGGGCAGCTCCAGCTCAGCTGGTTGCAGTAGCTCAGGATTTTGTGGTTCCAGTAATGGATGACGATGAGTAGCGCATGTTGGAGAGATTTGGTAGACTTCAGCCTCCGACATTCAGTGGTGCTGAGGGAGAGGATGCCCAGGGTTTTTTAGAAAAGTTCTAGAGGATTCTTCGCACTGTAGGTATATTAGAGACCAGTGGGGTCTTGTTTACTACTTTACAGTTTTCAAGAGTTGCATTCAATTGGTGGGAGTCTTATGAGAGGCGTAGGCCTATTTGTGCAGCACCCCTCACTTGGAAACAGTTCTCCACTCTCTTCTTAAAGAGGTATGTTCCCCAGTATCACAGAGAGGAGCTGCGTAGAAAGTTTGAGCAGTTGCGTCAAGGTGAGTTGACAATGACGCAGTATGACATGATTTTAGAGCTAGCTCGTCATGCTTCAGAGTTGGTCCCTACTAAGAGGGAGAGGATCACGAGGTTCGTGGATGGCCTCACTTTTCAATTTCGTATTCTGATGACCAAAAAGAGGGTATCGGGTGCTACTTTTGAGCAGGTTGTGGATATTGCCTGGGATATTGAGGCAGTTCTCCGTCAGGAGCGTGATGAGAGGGAATCCAAGAGGCCTCGAGGATTTGGTAGATTTAGAAGCGCTCCCCTCAGAGAACAATTTCAGCATAGCAGAGGCCGCTCATTTAGGCCTCCTCAACCAGTCCGCCCAGCCTTTAGTGGTGCATCATCAAGGCATGCTCCCTGCATTTCTCATCTGAGCCGTTCTTCATCCAGTGCTCTTCCAGCCCAGATTTCATCTCGAGCACCATCGGTTCAGGGTTCCTCTATGCATGGTTCTTCTAGTGGTTATCCTGGTGCTAGGGGTTCCCTTCATCCCCCGTCTCCAGCTTTAGGGAGTTGTTTCGAGTGTGGAGAGTTCGGGAATGTGTGGAGACAATTTCCTCGTCGTAATGGTGGGTTATCTTAGTAGAGGGGTCAGTCATGGACTTCAGCTCCAATTACTTCACCACCCGCCCAGCCAGCTAGGGGTGGGGGTCAGGCAGCTAGAGGCCGCCCTAGAGGTTGAGGTCGATCAGGTGGAAGTTAGGCTCGATTCTATGCACTCCCAGCCAGACCAGATGTTATGGCCTCATATGTAGTGATTAAAGGTATTGTTTCAGTAAGTCACCGAGATGCTTCGGTCTTATTTGATCCTGGTTCTACATATTCCTATGTTTCATCATACTTTGCTCATTTTCTAGATATGCCCTATAAGTCTTTAGTTACATATGTTCATGTGTCGACTCCGGTGGGCGATATTATTGTTGCAGACCGTGTGTATCGGCCATGTGTGATATCTATTGGGGGTCTGGAGACCCAAGTGGATCGGTTGTTGCTTAGCATGGTCGATTTCGATGTGATATTGGGCATGGATTGGCTATCTCCGTGTCATGATGTTCTTGATTGTCATGCTAAGACCGTGACCTTAGCGATGCCAGGATCTCCGAGAGTTGAGTGGAGAGGTTCTATTGAGTATGTTCCTAGTAGGGTGATTTCCTACTTGAAGGCCCAGCGTATAGTAGAGAAAGGGTGTTTATCATATTTGGCTTTTGTAAGGGATGTCAGTGTTGAGACTCCCACTATTGATTCTATTTCTGTGGTCCGTGATTTTCCGGACGTGTTTTTTCTGTAGACCTACCAGGCATGCCACATGATAGGGACATTGATTTTGGTATTGATTTGGTGTTAACCACTCAGCCTATTTCTATCTCACCGTATCTTATGGCACCAGGGGAGTTGAAGTAATTGAAAGAGCAGCTTCATGAACTCCTAGATAAAGGGTTCACGGCCTAGTGTGTCACCTTGAGGTGCACCTGTGTTGTTTGTGAAGAAGAAAGATGTTTCCATGAGAATGTGTATTGAATACAGGCAATTGACAAGGTTACAGTCAAGAATAAGTATCATTTGTCTCGTATTGATGATTTATTTGACCAGCTTTAGGGAGCTAGGGTGTTCTCTAAGATTGATTTGAGATCGGGGTATCATCAGCTGAAGATTCAGGATTCAGATATTCCCAAGACAGCTTTTAGGACTCGTTATGGTCATTATAAGTTTATGGTGATGTCTTTTGGGTTTACTAATGCCCCAGCAGCGTTCATGCATTTGATGAACAACGTGTTTTAGTCGTATTTGGATTCCTTTGTTATTGTGTTCATTGATGACATCCTGGTATATTCTCGTAGCCAGGAGGAGCATGCTCAGCATTTGAGATTGTATTGTAGAGATTGAGGGAGGAGAAGCTTTATGCAAAGTTCTCCAAGTGTGAGTTTTGGCTTGGCTCAGTAGCTTTCTTAGGGCACGTGGTGTCCAGTGAGAGTATTCAGGTAGATCCAAAGAAGATAGAGGCGGTGCAGAGTTGGCTCAGACCGTCCTCAGCTATAGAGATTAGGAGCTTCCTTGGTTTGGCGGGGTATTACCGTCGCATTGTGGAGGGATTTTCTTCTATTGCTTTTCCCTTGACCAAATTGACCCAGAAGGGTGATCCGTTCAGGTGGTCGGACGAGTGTGAGGAGAGCTTTCAGAAGCTCAAGGCTGCATTGACCTCAAATCCAGTGTTAGTATTGTCATCAGCTTCAAGTTCTTATACCGTGTATTGTGATGCCTCGAGGATAGGCATTGGTTGTGTCTTGATGCAGGAGGATAGGGTGATTGCCTACGCCTCGCGCCAGTTAAAGACTCATGAGAAAAATTATCCAGTGCATGATCTCGAGCTAGTAGCCATTGTTCACGCCTTGAAGATTTGGCGTCATTATTTGTATGGGGTACATTGTGAGGTTTTCACTTACCACCGTAGTTTGCAGCATTTGTTTAAGCAGAAGGATCTGAATTTGCATCAGAGGAGATGGTTGGAGCTTCTCCAGGACTATGATATCATTATTCTATACCATCCGGGGAAGGCCAATGTAGTGGTCGATGCCTTGAGTCGTAGAGCAGAGAGTTTGGGGAGTTTAGCATATCTTCCTGCAGCAGAGTTACCATTAGCACTTGATGTTCAGGCCTTAGCAAGCCAGTTGGTGAGATTGGACCTATCAGAGCCCCGCTGGGTATTGGCTGGTCTAGCCTCCAGGTCTTCTCATTATGACCGTATCAGAGAGCTCCAGTATGATGACCCACACTTGCTCGTTCTTTAGGATAGGGTCTGGTGAGGTGATGCCAGGGATGTAGTTATTGATGATGATGGGGTTATGAGGATGCAGGATCAGATATGTGTGCCTAATGTCGATGGGCTTCCAGAGTTGATTCTAGCAGAGGCCCACAACTCGCGGTATTCCATCCATCCTGGTGCCACGAAGATGTATCATAATCTGAGACAGCATTATTGGTGGAGGCGGATGAAGAAGGATATTGTTGGATTTGTAGCTCGGTGTCTCAACTGTCAGCAGGTCAAGTATGAGCACCAGAGACCAGGTAGATCGCATCACAGGTTGGATATTCCGGAGTGGAAGTGGGAGAGGATCACCTTGAACTTTGTAGTTGGACTCACATGTACTTCGAGGAGGTTCGATGTTGTACGGGTTATTGTGGACAAGTTTGCGCACTTCATTCCTGTTGGTACTACTTATTCTTCAGAGCGGTTAGCTGAGATTTATATCTGGGAGATTGTCTGGTTGCATGGTGTCCTAGTTTCTATAATTTCTGACAGAGGTACTCAGTTCACATCGCAGTTTTGGAGGGCCGTGCAGAGAGAGTTGGGTACTCAGGTTGAGCTGAGCATAACATTTCATCCTCAGATGGACGGGCAGTCAAAGCGCACTATTCAAATTCAGGAGGACATGTTGCATGCTTGTGTCATTGATTTTAAGGGTTGATGGGACCAGTTTCTGCCACTCCCAGAGTTTGCATATAATAATAGTTATCAGTCGAGTATTTAGATGGCTCCGTAAGAGGCTTTATATGGGAGGAGGTGTAGATCTCCGTTTGGTTGGTTTGAGTCAGGTGAGGCTAGGCTATTGGGCACAGATTTGGTTCAGGATGCGTTGGGTAAGGTGAAATTGATACAGGAGCGGCTTCGCACGGCGCAGTCTAGGCAGAAGAGTTATGCGGACCGGAAGGCCTGGGATGTGTCGTTCATGGTTGGGGAGAAGGCTCTGCTGAAGGTATCACCCATGAAGGGTGTTATGCGGTTCGGGAAGAGGGTCAAGTTGAGTCCCCGGTTCATTGGGTCATTTGATGTGCTTCATAGGGTTGGAGAGGTGGCTTATAGACTTGCTTTGCCACCCAACTTATCAAGTGTTCACCCAGTATTTTATGTTTCCATGCTCCGAAAGTATGTTGGCAACCCGTCTCAGGTTTTAGACTTCAACACGGTTCATCTTGAGGGTGATATGTCTCATGAGATAGAGCCGGTGGCTATTTTGGGTCGTCGGGTCAGAAGGTTGAGGTCTAAGGATATAACTTCAGTGAAGGTGCAGTGGAGGGGGCAGTCAGTAGAGAAGGCCACCAGGGAGACCGAGTGGGAGATGCGGAGCAGATATCCTCATCTATTTGAGACTCCGGGTATGTTTCTAGACCCATTCGAAGATGAACGTTTGTTTAAGATGGGGAGAATGTAACGACCCGGTCGGTCTTGCTGTGAGATTTGCCCCGTTTTCCCTGTTTCTGCTTTATCATGTGTTGTTTAGCTCATTTACGTGGTGTCAGATCGGTTGGTTCGGGTTCACAGTGGTCGTGTGAGAAATGAGACACTTAGTCTCTTAAGTTGGCTTAATAGTTGGAAAACAAACAATCAACCGGGAGTTGACTTATAGGTAAACGACCTCAGAACGTGGATTTTATGGTTCAGATAGCTTCGTTAGGTGATTTAGGACTTAGGAGTATGTTCGGAATGTCTTTCGGAGGTCCGGAGTAGAATTAGGCTTGAATTTGCGAGCTTGAGTTTTTGGCAATTTCCGGTTGGCGATGGAAAATTAGCTATTGGGATCGGTATGGAATTCCGGAAGTTGGAACAGGTTCGTAGTGTCATTTGGGATGTGTGTGCAAATTTTCAAGTTATTCGGACGAGGTTTGGTTAGTTTCAGGATTGTTGGTGAATTTTGGAAGTTTGAAAATCTTTAGGCTTGAATCATGGGTAGATGTGGTGTTTCGATATTATTTTGGGCGTTCCGAGGGTTCGACTAAGTTCGGGTGATCATTTATGACTTGTGGGTACCATTGGTTGAGGTCCCGAGGGCCTCGGGATGAGTTCGGATGGTTGACGGATGAGATTTTGGCCTTAAAGGTTGCTGGTGTGAGTTGTTCTGTGATTTCCGCAAATGCGGAGGGGTGGCCGCGGGTGCGAGTTGTGTATCGTAGGAGCGGAAATTGGCCATGAGGAGAAAAAAAACCGCATATGCGGTGATTTGGACGCATCTGTGGGACCGCAGGTGCGGTTGAGTGGACCGCAGAAGCAGTCACGCAGGTGCGGTGCAAGTGACCGCAGGTGCGGTTTAGCTGGGCAGAACATATAAATAGTAGCCTTCGCGAATTTTGGCTTATTTCATCAAAATCTTCATTCGGGTTGGAGCTTGTGCGAGCGATTTGAAGAGGGAATTCAAGGGAACTTCGTGGAGGTAAGCTTTTTGGACCTAAAACTCATTTCTATGGCGTTATTTGACTGATTAGAGGTGAAATTTATGGAAATTAGTGACTAAATTTGGGGGTTTAGACTTGGGAATTGGAGACTTAAATTAAGGAATTGAGGGGCCGTTTGTGGTTGGATTTTGATGTATTTAGTATTTACGAACTCGTGAGAGTGTAAGGATTCTAGTTTTGTAATTTTTATCGGAATCAGAGATGTGGGCCCGGGGTCGAGTTTGGCCAATTTCGGGATTTTTGGTTAAATTTGACCATTTTCGAGTGGGCTTTGTTCCTTTAGCAAATATTGATTATATTAATCTGGTTTTGGTTAGATTTGGAGCAATTGGAGGCCGATTCAAGAGGCAAAGGCATCGCGGATTAGTATTTTGGCCGGTTTGAGGTAAGTAATGACTGTAAATCTTGTCCTAAGGATATGAAACCCCGGACTTCGCATTGTATCACTATTTTGTAGTGGCGCACATGCTAGATGACGAGTGTGTGGAATGCACTGTTGGGGGATCGTGACTTGGTCCGTCCTGCGTAAACTATTAAGTTGCGTATTTGATTCCAAATCATATGATATTTCATGTTTTAAGATTTTTACCATATTTTGGGTTGTAGGCCATGTTTGGGGCCTTGTGTCGACCTTCTTGGACCCCTTGGGGGCTGTTTACTACTATTCCTCACTGTGTTGACTTATGATTTACACTCAGTCATATTATGTTTAACTGATTTCGAAACTCAGTCTTATTTACACTAGTTTGAGATATAAAATGATATTTTGGGTCGAGTACCCCATTTTATGATAGCCCGAGTGGCTTTTTTTGAGAGGTTTCTGACTGAGTGAGGCCGAGAGCCAATGTTGTGAGGATATTATGGGATCGGGTTGCGCGCTGCAGCATGTTACACTGTTTATGATATGTGAGAGGCCGAGATCCTGAGTGATTATGCCACGAGATGGCTTGATATTAGCGTTTGGGCTATAGGAACCCCTCCGGAGTCTGTACACCCCCAGTGAGCGTAGGTACCTACTGAGTGCGAGTGCCGAGTGCCGAGGGACGAGTGATTAGGAGGCATGAGTGACTGTGAGGTAGCCTGAGGGGCTGATACCGAGTGATTGTGAGGCATGCTGAGTGACTGATGATGAGTGATGATACGCCCGAGGAGTTTATGATACATGTTCTCATCTGAAAGACTATTTATGAAATCTATCATTTTACATACTGAATCATTTTGATTTCTATGGGAATTGTGAAAAGGTACATTTTTAAAGGATATTTTTCTGAAATCGACTTTCAAATGTTATAAAAATATCGTATCTGTGTTTCTGAAAGAAGAATTGCATTTACTGTGGATTGATGGCCGATTTTATGTGTTTCATAGCTCTTAGACATTATTTACTTTCATTACTACTGAGTTGGTGTACCCATATTCCTCCTTGCACCTTGTGTGCAGATTCAAGTGCGAGAGTGAAATCATTTGCCTGCCTGTCCTGGGACTTTCACGGAGATTTTTTCAAGGTAGCTCCATGAGCCCTTCTTCTCCTTCTTATTTTCTTTAGCAGTTGTACTCCCTAGACTTGATTTGTATTAGAGATTTGTGTCAGATTTATGTATTTTCTTTAGATGCTTGTGACCCAGTGACTCCAGGATTTTGGGCGGTGTTTTAAATTTTGACTTATTAATTTTTTTACTTTAAAATACTTCAACAAGATGGTTATAAGATATTATTCTAGTGGTAATCTGAACAAAAGATCGTTTTGTGTTCTAAATGTGAATATCGGCTGGCCTAGTATCATAATAGGCGCCAACACGACCGAGTAGTTTTAGGGTCGTGACATAACTAGTTTAAATTATTTATACACATCTATTAGTGCGTAATCAATTTTTGTTATAATATAGTTAACTTTAATTACAATATAGTTAATCCTTAGTCGCAATGTAGTTCAAACCTCCTATTTAGTCACATAAATCCAAAATAGACAATAACCCTAAAAAAATTGCATAAAATTATATTTCATAAATTAAAAATTAAAAACTTAGAAGGTAAAACACTGACCTTGAAAGAGAATGGCAGTGGTGGAGGCGGCAGCGGCGGGAAGAGAAATTCTAATGAGGCTGGGGAGGTGGGGCTTCGATTTTGGGGGTGGGTGACTTGATTCTGGATGGGATTTGGGGGAAAATATGTGAGAAAGAGTTATGGAAGAGAGAGAGAAGAGAGAGAGAGAGAGGGGGGGGGGGGAATGATGAAAATATGGAAGAAAATCCGTATGTCTTGTCTAATTAGAATATTACCGACCTACTTCAGTTGGAAATGTCGGTAGAGAATAATAAAATAATGTTTGAACTTTTGACCTCAAGTATACCGACCGATTTAGGTCGGAAACTTTGAATTATTTTTTTCCGCCATGCTCAATTATTTTTTTCCCTAACAAAAATAATATTTTAAAATAATTATGAATATGCCCACCGATTCGGGTCGTTATTAGTGGTCAAAAATTGCAACCATATATAAATTATTATTATTTATAATCTCTCAATCTCTCTCTCTCTCTCTCTCTCTCTATATATATATATATATATATATATATATATATATATATATTATACACACACGCACACGCACACGCACACGCCCATATGAATTAAACTTGATCAATTTTATATGTAATGTTTATCATCTTCGTATAAATTACACTTTATATCCGTATACGTGTAATAAATTATAATAGAGCGTATGATTTTATTTCATTTATGATAATTTACACTTACAATCCGACAAAATCTATGAATAATATAATAAGATCGATAAATAAAGAAACTATCATGTATTGCCGCTCCTGATCGGCAGAATTTGTGTGAATAATTTATACAAAAGTTATGTCTCTCTGGAATAGTTGTGGATAAGGCGAGTTTTTTTCCATCCGGCAAAAGTTGCGAATAATTTGTATCAAAGTTAGTACCTCATTCAACGAAACTTGTGAACGGACAAATTTTATCGACACGACAAAGAATTTCTTAAACGGGGATATAACACGGCGGCAGGGAATTATCTCATTTGTGTAAATCTCCCTAACTACTGTGAGTCATCATAAATTCTCATGCAATTTTAAATGCAAAATGCATAATTACTCCCCCCAAACCTACAACCAAAGTTCGAACTACACATTTTTTCTTCGCGGGATTGCTAATGCTACCTAAACTTTATTTTACCTTAATTATTTGGACCTTTTGTGCGAAACTGGGCCGGTACCCCAGTTAAAATATATGTGGTGTAGACAAGCGCATCATTTTTAAAAAATGATGGGCCCCCATCCCATTCCCCTTTTTGTATTTGTTTACCTCTTCATCAAAATAAAACACATCAGACCCAAAAAATTTCCCCATTCTTCACACTCATCTTCCCTCTTTGATCCTTAACGAAATCAGCAAGACTTAAAAAAAAATCTTTGCTCTCTTGCAATTGGATACTAGCAGATCGAAAATAAGTATAAAAATCCTATTTAATGGTTTGATTCAAGGAAGGGGAGGTCAGATTGGTAAACAAGAATAATGTTTTAGCGTTTTTCGTGTGTCTATTGAAGGTCATATTGGAAGGCTAAACTATTTATTCATTACAATCCAAGAGCAAATGTTAGTTCTTTACTGCATTTGATTACTTTTGTGTTAGTTTAGGATTTTTAAATGCTTTTAGACATTGCTATTTTGCGATTGATAGAATAAATTTGAGGTTTCTTGTCTGCATGTTAACCTCGGAGATTTGATTATTCATGGTTCAGTGAAATTTTTTGATTTTTAGCAAATAAGTATTTTTCTAGTACTAGTATCTATAGTTTGTCGAATTCTGCTGAATTTGGTTTTATCGACTTTTTTTTTGCTTTGTTTGCATATAGGTATGAGTAGTTTTGATTTAATCGCTTTAAGATTATATCATGGTGGGGTCTTAGAGTTTGGAAATGGGGAACCAAAATATGTTGATGGGATAATGAGTGAATATTTGGATGTTGATGTGGATACCTTATCCTATTTTGAGTTGAAGGGTTATATTAAAGAACTAGGGTACAGCTCAAGTTGTAAATTTAGTATTCAGACACCGAATTGTGGCATTTTAGGAGATATTGAAAATGACAGGGCTCTTTTAGCAATTGGTACGCCTTTACAACATGGGGCTGATTCGGAAGTATATGTACACATGCCTGAGGAGGAATCTTGTTCAGCTTTTAATAAAGGGGCTGCTTTTAATGGTTCTGTTGCTCCTTCAAACACTGATGATGCTCCTTTAATTGATGTTGTTGCTCCTCAAAATACTACTTCTCCTCCAAATACAATCGCTCCTGCAGATCCAATTGCTAATCTAACATACACAACAACTGCTTTTTCAGATCTAGAATCTTCTCCAACTGAAGATGGATATGATAAATCAACTGAAGATAGTGATGATTATGAATACAGCGACTTCTTGGGGGGGGGGGGGGATTATGGCAGTGATGTACATGAGGAGTACATAGAGATTAGGAAGGAAAGTAGGTTATTTCAAAGGAGAAAAAGAAAGGAGAAAGATGTTGTTGATACTAAAGATGTACCATATGGTGATGCTGGGCCAGATCTTAGTTTTGATGAGACTAAAATAGGTAAAAAAGTGTAGAAGGAAGGCTATGTGGTCATGAACCATATTATCCAAGTTCTGATGCTTGTAGCTGATGATGATGAATGTTGGAATGAAGATGGGGAAGATAGGAAGGTAAAGCTAACAAAAAGGAGATCTACATCTACAAAAAGTGTGAAGTTTGATAAGACATGTAAAAAGATTGTATGGAAGTTGGGTATGATCTTTGAGGGTGTTGATGACTTTAGAGATACAGTAACTAGGTATGCACTACAAAAAAGAGTTCTGATTGAAAAGCATGTAAATGAGCCAACTAGAATCAGGGTGAGGTGCACCAAGGATAACTACAATTGGCTTTTGTTCGCAAGCTTGGACAATGTAAGTAATATTTTTGTTATAAGGACTTACAATCCAGTTCACAAGTGTGAGAGGGCCTCCAAAAATTATTTGTGCAATTCTAAATTCTTGGACAAGGTCTTTAAAGATAGAATAACTGAACAACCAAACATAAGAGTATTTAAGTTTCAAGAATTAATTAGGAAGAAATTCAAAGTTCATGTTGGTAAGACTACATCCAGGAGAGAAACAGCTAAATTACTGCCACAAATAATGGGCGATCATAATGTGGAGTTTGGTAGAATTCTTGATCATAGGGATGAGTTGCTAAGGACCAACCCTGGGAGAACTTATGTTGTGAAGTTGGTGAACCCGATGAACTTGGTAGGCCAGTGTTCATAAGTTTTACATCTGTTTTGAGGCACTGAAAAATGCATTATCGTGGTGTAGAAAATGCATAGGCTTGGATGGTTGTTTCCTGAAGGGTGTAAGTAGGGGGGAAACTACTAGTTGTTGAGGCTAAGGGTTGTAATAACCAAATTCTTCCACTTGCTTGGGCAGTAGTTGAATATGAGAAGAAAATTACATGGTCATGGTTCTTAACTTTGCTGAAGGAAGACTTGGGATTAGGTGATGGAACATGCTTCACTCTGATCGCTAGCATGCAAAAGGTATATTTCAGCAACTGTAACTTTGTGTTTCATTAGCTTCACTTTCTTTATTTAAAAGTGACATATCATTCATTTTTTGTCTTTTATGTAACTGTAATTTACAGGGATTGGATTCAGCAATTAAGGAATTCTTTACAACTTGTGAACAAAGGATGTGTACTAGGCACATCTTAGCTAATTAGTCAAACAAATTTAGAGGGCTTCAAAGGAAGAACTTATTCTAGAAGTGCGCCAGAAGCACCTATGAAGCAGAATTTAAAAAAAAAACTTGAAAATACTGTCAATGTTTGGTAAGAACATAGTGAATAATCTATTGTACTATGACAAAGAGTATTGGTGCAAGGTGTATTTTAACTGTGAAGTCAAGTGTGATGCAGTGGATAACAACATGTCAGAGAGATTTAATGCCTGGATCTTGGCAGCAAGGCAAAAGACTATTATTAGCATACTTGAAAAGAGTAGAATCAAGATGATGACCAGAATAGACAAGTTAAGGGCATTTGCAAACACATGGAGCAGCAACATCTCTCCAATGGTCTTACAGATATTGGAAGACAATATTGAAAATCAATGAGATGTTTAATTGGGTTTAATGGACAAACAGGATATGAAGTAATGGATGATGGTAAACAACTTACTGTGTGCTTTAGAAAGAAGGTTTGTAGTTGCAGTTCTTGGATGCTAAAGGGGATACCATGTCCACATGCCATATGTGCAATGTATTATGACAATGTTGTACCAACTGACTTCATTGATAGCTGCTACAAGAAAGAGACATACTTGTTAACTTATTCTAATGTCATTCAAAAGTGAGCAATATGCCAATATGGCCCGAGTCTACCAACCCCTCTATTGCAGCACCAGTTGTCAAAAGCATGTCTGGCAAACCAAAAAAGGTTAGAAGGAAAGAGGCAAATGAAACTAAGAAGTCTGGTAAATTGCGTAAAATTTGTCTTGCAATGACATGTAGCCTCTGTCATCAACAGCTGCTGCAAAACCATCAGTTCCAGGAAAGGGAAGAGGCGGACCAAAGGTAATGTTCTATTTTGTATCAATTTCGTTTAAATTTAGTTCACTATCTAACATGCCTTTTTTGCAGAAATGAACTACTAATGAAGGTGAGCCTACTGTAAAAAGAGGAAGAGGTATTACCAAGTAAAACAACTAATGTATCTTCTGCTAATACACCTGATAGTGCACCTAGTGCATCTGTTGGTGCTGAATTTCCATCAACTTCTTCACTTGGTAGTTGGTTTACCTGTTCTGCTCCTAGTTCCGCACCTCCTTATACAACAGCTAATACTTTTACTGCTAATGGAATTTCATCAACAACTGGAGGCAGGAGAAGAGGAATAGGAAGGGGAGGAAGGGCCACAAGAGATCATTCACTTGAAAGTTAATTTTTATGTTCATCTCTAAATGCATCTCATATAGTATCTACTGCGCCTATTTCATCTACTGCACCTAGTTCATCTACTGCTACTAAAGGAATGAGAAGGGTATTGGAAGCTCAACACCATATAAAAGGCCAAGACTAATGGGAATGGGTGTGTTTCAGGATGAGAATGCCTTCACAATTATTAATGTAAGTGTTGACGCAATCAGTTTTCCTATTATCTTAATGTACCTTAAACTAATTATACTATTTTTTGTATAGCCTGGCCTGCCAAGTAGAAGAATAATATCCACTAGATCATCCCCAAAGATAACAAGATTAGCTGATGTTACTGGTGATATTGGTTTCAAACAAACAAGTGGATTGAAGTGAAAAGGAAAACAAGCAATTACAACAAGAAGACTTCAAGAAATCAGAGACAAATCAGGGAATGTTGGTTCACAGCCCCAAGAACCATGGACAGTATAGTGTTGATAGGGCCCTATTGTTTTTAGTTCTATCTAGAATGGTGTTTTTGTTGTTATGAAGCTGCTGGAATTTTTGAAGTGTTGTTAGAATTATGGAATATTGGTATTCAAATGTACCATTGTTTATGTTGTTAAAAACTAATTTGTTGCGTATGAAATGGCACTGAAACTTTTATGTTGGAAACTAATATTTTATTATTAGATTATTGGTATTCAAATATACCATTGAAGTGATTTGTTGGAAATTATAGTAGTTTGGATGGTTTGGATATTCTTAAGTCGTGGGCAGTGTGCTAACCACAGCTGCCAAGAGGCTTCTTCTTTATTTTTATTTTTTTTGCCATAATTTTCTCAAACAGTAACAAGAGCAGATTTGTCAACAGAAAATGATACCATGATACCAAAATGATGTTTCATTCTAATACAATACCAAAATGATGTTTCATTATACCAAAATGAAGTAGACAACCAAACCACATCTAACTTACCCTATCCGACATCAATACCAAAATGATCTTCTATTACGACAACAACCAAAATGATCTTATATTACAACAACAACCAGTTACTATGGCAATTCTGTGTGATTTTTCTTCAAATTGCCAACTTGGATTAAGCTGCTAACATACACAACAACAAAACAAACCTTAACACATCAAATGAATTTTCTACACAAGTTCCTTCTATTTTTTTCCTTCATACTCTTCTCTTTCAAATCAACATTCTGTTTTGAATCTTCAAGCTCGTCCAAATGCAGCTTAAGATGGTCGTAATTTTCTTCTAACTCTTTGATTTTGTTTACGAATCTTGGAAGAATAAACTTTGATCTTTCATCAACTCTTTCCTTGTCTCTCCATCTGAAAAACTTGCAACCCTCGGGATTGTGATGACCCAAGGGGTCATTTTATAAAATTAGACTTCGTTGCATGCTTAAAATCCATAAAAGACTAAAATTAAGTACCTCGATTTGCGTGCGCAACCCGTGCGTGAAACCGGAAAACTTTTATGTTAAAATATGAGAAATAGTGATTTTTAGAATTGAAATTTGGTAAAAGTTGACTTTGGTCAACATTTTGAGTAAACGGACCCAGATCTGTGTTCCGACGATCCCGGGAGGTCCGCAGTAAAATATGGGACTCGGGCGTATGCCCGAAAATGAATTCCGAGATCCCAAGCCTTAGAAATCAATTTTTGAAAGAAACTATTTTGCTGAAATTAAAGAAAATAAATAATGCTAAAAATTATTGATATCGGGTCCGTATTTTGGTTCCGTAGCCCGGACAGCTTTGTTATGATATTTAGTGGTTAACTGTGAAATTTGGTGAAAAACGAAGTTCGTTTGACGTGATTCGGACATCCAGTTGAGAAATTATGAACTTTAAGAGTTTTTGATGAAAATGGTGAGTTTTGAGGTTTAATTCATAGATTTACATGTTATTTTCATGATTTTATTGCATGAGCAATTCCGTATGATATTTTTGGACTTGCGTGCATGATTTGTTTGGAGCCCCGAGGGCTCGGGTGAGTTTCGGGTAGGCCACGGGATGTTTTTGCACTTGAAGTAATTGTTGGTTTTAAGTTTTCTGGTGTCCAGGTACTTGCTCTGTGCGATCGCATAGGAAAGTCCGCGATAGCACAGAGTAAATTTAGAAGGCCTGTTTGGAACCTTGTGCGATCGCATGGCTTTATCCGCGATCGCACAGTGCAAGCTCAGGGTACCCAAAATTGTACTGTGAGATTGCACTCTTTCTCCCGTGATAGCACAGCCTTAATTTTTCCTTACCCTGTGCGATTGCACTCTTTCTCCCGCAATAGCACAACTTTAATTTTTCCTTACCTGTGCGATTGCACTCTTTCTCCCGCGATCGCACAGCTTTAATTTTCTCTTACCCTGTGCGATCGCACCTCTTTATCCGCGATCACACAGTTGCCCAGCCCAGCTATTATAAATACCTGTTAAAGAATAGCCAGAACACTTTCTTCTCCAATTTTTCGAAGTTCCAGCCCTAAAAAACGAGTTTTCTTCAGCAATATTCATCCCCAATTCATAGATAATCAATTCCAAACCTTGTTCTTTCAATTCATTACTATATTGTGTTACTTTTTAAGCAAAAATAAAGAACTTTCATGGTAAAAATCTAGGTTTTGGATAGAATTAAGGAGTTTTGTAAAAATCGAATTTTTATATCAAATTAAGCTCGGATTTCAAAACTAATAGCATATTTGGGTTCGTGGGTGAATGGGTAAACGTAATTTGGTCTGAACCCCGAGTTTAGACCCAGCGGGCCCGTGGTCGGGTTTTCACTTTTTTGAGAAAAACTTAGGAAAAATTATATTTTTCAATAAAGTTAGTTCCTTTAGCATTAGTTAATGATATTAAGTTAATTTTGATTAGATTCGAGCAAGTTAGAGGTGAATTCAAAAGGAAAAGCAATAGTTGAGCATTGAGTGGCCTGCGGAATTGAGGTAAGTGTTTGGCCTAACTTTAGCTTGAGGGAATAGGACTCCCCACTTATTGCTACGTGAATTGCATGGGTGTGGTGTATAGGTGTGGTGACGAGTATCTATGCACCACCCAAATTGGTTGTTAAACATGATCTCCTTTCCTGTTCCCAACTTATTTGACCATTATCTTAATTGTTATATGTTCATTATGGCTTCGATGACTATTTGGCCTTGTTGATCTGTGTTAGAAATTGTTGTGATTATTTGGAAAGAGTATTGGATGTTTGAGCTGTTTTCCTTGTGAGATGTATAACGGTGGAGAGTTTAGTTATGAGAAAGGCCGTCTAACTGTTTCGTAATTGTTGAGGTTCATGTGGTTATTAGGTTTCATTGAGTTATTTCCAATTGTTGTTGCAAGTTTGTTAAACTGTTGGTTGTTTCTTGAGTTAATTATAGTATATAAAGACTGAGCTGGATTGACAGTGTTACGGTGTTTACTTGTATTCTGGTTGATTTTATTGTGAAATGGTATTGGTTAATGTCACGACCCAAATTCTACTCAGGTCGTGATGGCGCCCAACACCGGAGTCAGGCAAGCCAACGCCAGTTTACTAACGAGATTACTTTACTTACTTGGATATTTAAGTACTTGTCAAACTTTGAGTTAAGAAAAATCATTTAATGAAGGCGGTTAAGTGAGGCAACTTAATTCAACGTAACTCAAAAATCGTGTGCCAGCCTATACAGTGTCAAAATATACCATAAAGTCTACTAAAAGTGCTAGAACCTAGTGTCACAAGTCTACAGGCGACTAGTAGAATATACAAGACTAGACAAAACGAATGTACTACTGCCTGAAGAGAATAGACAGAAATATCCAAAATAATAGATAACTCCACAGTGCTGCTGAGGATTGCCAGGGGGAGCAGCTCACCGTGAAGTCAGGTCCAGAATATGCTCTCGAGATCGCGCTCCGGTCTGATAACCAGATACACCTGCCTCAGAACCTGTACGGTTAAGTACATAAGCGTATCATGAGTACATATAAACAAATATGTACCCAGTGAGTATCCCGTCTAAACTCGAAGAAGTAGTGATGAGAGGTAGACGTGATACTTACTAGGGTCAATAACAAATAATATGATTTAATAAATCTAGACATGATTAGTAGTCATGGAGATCACTAAGGCATGAAGTATCAAGTACATAAAACTGCAATTAATTCTCATGAGTCACATAACAATTATCACAAAAGTCTCAAGTTCCCCTTACACATGGAGCAATTTATGCAATAATAACAAGACTCTCAGTCAAATACATAGCACATAGTATGCCGAAGCGTATGGCCGAAGCGACGCAAAAAACATAAATGTGCATCGGCGAGGGTCGAACGGCTCGAACCATAGATGCATCTATTACCCCGCTCGCAAATCGATCATGCGACGCAGTTGACATAATTATAAGTCTACCCTGCTCACGAATCATACATGCGACACGGGTGCTCGGATACATACACAGAATTATCAGGAAATTCAGGAATTTATCATGGATTATACCTGAAAACAGAGATCTAAGCATTTAAACTTACACATAACTCCCTAGTATCCTCATGTCAATTTCAAAGATAATAAGCAACTAGGAACACATGTAAAGATACAGGTAAGGCACATAAAGGCATGCTTGTGAATCCTAAATTCTACCCGACATAACATAGTAGTAGCTACGCACGGACTCTAGTCACTTTGCGTGTGCGTAGCTCCCACAAATAAGGATAATTCAATCATTTACATTTACCTATGGGGACAATTCCCTCTTACAAGGTTGGAAAGGAGACTCACCTCGTGTAGAACCTACTTCCCGGGTCAAGAACGCGCCCGAAACTCCCAACTCGTCACCCAAGGACTCGAAACTACTCAAATGTTATATAAATACGTCAATATACACTCAAGAGTATGAAATTCTCCTATTAGTTTAGTTAATTCATCCTACTTGAAAAATCCCAAAATACATCCCCGGGCCCACATGCTCGGGTTCCGAAATGTTTTGTAGAAGTCACTCACCCACAACCTAAGGATCATTAATATATGATTTTTGTAAGGTTTCATGGTAGACAAGTGGTGAAATTCACTAAAATTCATCAACCCTAGGTTTCCCACTCTAACCCTTGATTTACACTAATTGGGGTGTTAATCTACTTAGTAATTGATGTATTAAACCAACATTGAAGTGGAAATTACTTACCTCTTAGTAGCTAGGTCGAACACCCTCTTGTGAGCTCTCAAAATCGCCTATGGTGAAGAAGAAATGGTGAAAAATGGCTAAGTCCCGTGTTTAAAAGAGCTCACTGCCTTCAGTGATCTCGCACATGCGGCTCGAGGACCGCACCTGTGGTCTCGCACCTGCGAAAATGAGCAAGGAGGCTGGGGATCGCACCTGCGGATCCGCTCCTGCGGACCCAGGTCCGCACCTGCGATCTTGGGCCTTCTCCCCTAGGGTCGCACCTGCGAGGCCTTGACTGCAGGAGCAGTCTCGCACCTGCGACCTGGGCAATCGCACCTACGGTCACACCAGATCTGGTGCACCAGCAGTTGAAGCTGCTGGTTTTTAGCCCCGTTTGGTGTCCGGGAGGCACCTGGGACCACCCGAGCCCCCGTGCAATCATACCAACAAGTCCTAAATCATATTACGGACTCTCTCGAGCCTTCGGAACACCCAAAACAACGCTAAAACTCAAAATCACACCTCAAAACCCCTAGAATCAAACTTAAGAACTTTAAGTTCTCGATTTCGGTTTCAACGCGCCGAACCGACCTATACTACTCCGAATGACGCTAAATTTTGCAGGCAAGTCATAAATGACATAACGGAATTATTCCCGGTCTCTAAATTCTGTTCAGACCTCGATAACACAAAAAACACGTTCCAAGCCAATTTATGAACTTAAGGAAACTCTATTTTCGCTATTTGGCGTCGAAACGCTCCCGGGTCATCCGAAACCCATTCCGGACATACGCTCAAGTCCGAAATCATCATACGAAGCTACCAGAACTGTCAGAACTTGATTCCGAGGTCGTTTGCTCAAAAGGTTGACCGAAGTCAAACTTGGCCAAAAAGGCCAACCTTAAGGAATTAAGTGTTCCTATACTGCTCTAAACACTTCTGAATCCCGAACCACCCGTCCCTGCAAGTCATAAATCACTATAATCCGCTACGGGAAGTCTTATTTAGGGGAACGGGGTCCGATTACGCAAAATGACCGGTCGGGTCGTTATAGTTAAAGCTTACGAGCTATATAATCTTCTGTTTGAAATTGTTGAAATAATAGTATTGTGAAAAGCTTGGCCTGAATCGTGAAAGTTTGAAATAAATATATATATGACTGTCATAAGGGTGGACAGGAGAAATATATATACATGACTGTGATAAGGATGGACAGGAGAAATAAATATATACATATATGACTGTGATAAGGGTGGACAGGGGGAATAAATATATATGACTGTGATAAGGGTGGACAGGAGAAATAAATATATATGACTGTGATAAGGATGGACTGGAGAAATAAATATATATGACTGCGATAAGGGTGGACAGGGAAAATATAAATATATGACAGTGATAAGGGAGGATATTTACATTATACTTTACTGATTTTTCAAGAAAAAGATAATCAAAGTTTTGAAAAGCTAAAATATTTATTTTACTACTCTTTAAATATTTTTAGTATTATTTTTATTTAAAGTTAAAGTTTGGAACTCTAAAGAGATAATTGAGAATTGGTTATAGTTGAGTTATTTTATTTTATTGGGTTTCAACACTTAATTATCTATTTGTTTAGATTTCTTTCTTGCTCATTATTGTCGTTGTTAAAGATTATATTGTTGAAGCCCGACTTAACCTCGTCACTACTTCGTCGAGGTTAGTCTCGGCACTTACTCAGTACATGGGGTCGGTTGTACTGATACTACACTCTGTGCTCTTTTTGCACAGATCCAGGTACCATTCAGTAGTAGAGGATTCTAGGACGACTACCCGATTTCATTTGGAGACACGAGGTACATCTGTCGGCGTTCGCAGATATCTGAGAGTCTCCTCCTATATTTACATACACTGTTTTATATCATTCAGAACAGTTACACTATTTCTTTCAGACATTCTTTGTAGTATCTTTAGTTTTTTGTGGATTGTGACACCAGACCCGAGGGTAGTTTTAGAGTTGTTATTATAAATATTATCGTGGTTTGTTTCATTTAGTTGGTCAGTTTTATTATTTTATTTTGTGGTTGTTGGGAATTAATTTGATTAAGTTCATTTAAATTAAATTATTTATGCTGAAGTAATTAATTAAGGAAAATTAGTTAATCGATTTCTAACATTGGCTTGCCTAGCAAGTGTGGTGTTAGGCGACATCACAATCGCTACGATTGGGAATTTGGGTCGTGACAAGTTGGTATCAGAGCACTAGGTTTACTTAGGTCCCACAATCCACGAACAAGCTTAGTAGAGTCTGAAGGATCGGTACGGAGACGTTTGTACTTATCTCTCAAAGGCTATTGAGTTAGGAACAATCTCACTTCTATTCTACTCTATCGTGCGAATTTATTCTACCATTGAAGATTGAACCTGTCTATTCTTGTCCTCTCACAAATCTCGACAACGTTCAAAGCGTTTGCAACCGGACAAGAGATGAAGCCCCAACGACAGCTACGATCAGGGGGAGAGACAGAAGTAGAGCTCATTTCAAAGCTCGAACATCAGCACCTATTGTACAGTCTCAAATGGATCTAGACGCGAAGGTTCTAGCTCCGTCGGTACATAGTGGACCGGCCCATATCTCAGAGGGATTCATAGTTACTTCGGTACTGCATAATAAGGGAATAGTTGATAGCAACGGAGTTGATGTATGTGAGCTGTGAAGTTTAGCATCATGGATTATAAGACATTGTGACCTATGGGTTCGTGCCAAGTGAGGAAGTCCACTATCAAGGAATAGATTGCGGGGTGATGTGTTATATCGATTTTGTCTTGAAAGGTATGAGGCCTGAGATTTTTTGCAAGAGATAAAGATAAGGCTTGCGGTGTGTCTGTCTCCTTAATAACCATATACCTCAGTACCAAAGGAGTTATATAAAATACTTTAGATCTACAGAAGGTTTACTCAGCGTGGAAGTTACGGTTGCGGATTTTGGGGTGCTCCAGAGGGAGTACAGTGGTTGACAAGCTTCTAGACTATATGATTTATCTGTATAAAGCTTTACTTGTGGGATCGTTGTGCATCAATAGGACTAAGAGTTACCCCAAGGAATAACGAAGAGTACATGAATGAGTGGGGTAGCTCAGCGGTGTTGAGTCAACATGGTAAAAGAGAAATTGGTCGCCGGTTGTTGAGGCAAGCCTACGAAGAAGACGACCAGCCAGTGCAGCATCAACTATTTGACTTAGTTCTCATAAATGCTTTTGAAAGAATTTGTTTCTCGGACCCTCCATAATGCGTGGTGCATAAGGTTTGCGCTGTTGCGTCAGGTCATATGACGGTGTTAGAACATGCTACCAAGTTTGATAAGTTAGCTCGTCACACTCCTACTTCGGTTTATCTATCCAGAAAGTAAGTCCACAGGCTCATTAAAGGACTCAAATATGATTGTAAATTTTTGGACGGCTAGGGGCAGGTTGATACTTTATTTCGGCTAGTGGTAGAAAATGTCCTAGACTTGGGAGAGTCATATTTCATCAGAACACTCAAGCTACGTGTCCTATTGCAGTTACAACTCAACTTACATGTCGAAGGTGGAGGTCGGATTCCTAGAGGTGGAGACCTAGCCTGTTGGTATATTTTCTATGGTATGGCTTAGGTCACTACATTAAATAGTGTCATTACAAGAACAATCCCTAATTATTATAAAGTGATGATTTCCTGAACTTAAATTCGGTTATGCGTATCTAATAAAATCCTTCTAATAGGCTCCACTCTCGGGTGAGCTTCGTAACGCAAAAATCTACTTATGGGAATACTTGTATTGAGAAATTCTAAGGATATAACCGTGTCTATCATTACGTGTTGTAATTTTATTTAACGGATAATATTCAAAATAAGAAAATGGAAGGTTTTGAGTGGCGATATGCATATTACTTGTGATTCAGAATTGAGGACGAGATCCTCGCGTTTTGATATGATTTGGTATGTTTAAACCAGGCTACGAGCCGCGGTGGAAGTTGTGTAAGGATGAGATCCTTATGGTGGAAATTCTTGTGTTTAAATTCTCCCGTGTGAATCAAAATTTTACTATAGTACTGGTAGAGAGTCATGTTTGTTAGGCATATTCAACAAATGTATGAAATAATGATAATAATCATAATAATGAATGAATAACTAATAATAAGTAAATAAATTAAATGTGCATAATTTGCCAAATTTGTGCTATAATTATTGAGCCTTGACCTACGAGGTATGTGCCTGCCCAAGTGGCGTTAAATGAGACACGTTGATTCGGGTATATAATTATGAGGCCTTCGTGAATCGCATTTCGTTATCAGTGTTGTGAAGGTTTGAAAGGAGATTTTTTTTTTGACGCGAAGCAATTTGATGATTCTGTAAGTGACTGTGAACAACTATTAAGAAACATAATGAGCCAAAAGGATGTTCTATTCGAATGGTCAGGCGAGTGTGGGTTGAACTTTCAGAAACTTAAGATTTGCCTTGACTTCAGCACCGGTGTTGGTGCTACCATCAGGTTCATGTTCCTTCCCGCTTTATTGTGACGCTTCCCGGGTTGGACTTGGAGCAGTATTGATGCAGGAAAGCAGGGTGATTGTGTATGCATCTTGTCAGTTGAAAGTCCATGAGAAGAATTGCCATGTTCATGACTTAGAGATGGCAGCCATTGTTCATACCTTGAAAGGTTGGAGGCACTACCTTTATGGTGTGTAGTGTGAAGTTTTTACAGGCCATCGCTGTCTCCAGTACTTATTCAAGCAGAAAGATCTAAATTTGAGGCAACGGAGATGGTCGGAGTTGTTAAAAGATTATGATGTCACTATATTGTATCACCGTGGAAGGCCAATGTGGTGGCCGATGCATTGAGTAGAAAGGCGGTGAGTATGGGCAGTCTTGCGTATATTCCAGTTGGCAAGAGACCGTTGGCTTCAGACATTGAGACTTTGGCTAATCAGTTCGTGAGGTTGGATGTTTCGCCAAGCAGTGTTCTAGCTTGTACCATCGCTCAGTCTTCTTTAATTAAGCGTATCAGAGAGCGGCATGCCGCATTTGATGGTTCTTAGGGACACAGTTTGGCACGGTGGTGCCAAGAAGAGTACAGTTGGTGGAGATGGTGTTTTGAGGATGCAGGGTCGTATATGTGTGCCAAATGTTGATGGCCTTCGTGAGTTGATCCTTGAGGAGGCTCACAGCTCCAAGTATTCTATTCACCCAGGTGCATCAAAAATGTACCAAGATTTGAAACAACATTAGTGGTGGAGAAGGACGAAAAAGGATATTGTTGCGTATGTGGCTCGTTGTTTGAATTGTCAGCAAGTGAAGTATGAAAATCAAAGACCCGGTGGTTTACTTCAGCAGATATAGATTCCTGAGTGGAAGTGGGAGCGTATCACTATGGACTTCGTTGTTGGGCTCCCACAGACTCAGGGGAAATTCGACGCAGTTTGGGTTATTGTGGATAGGCTGACTAAATCAGCACACTTCATTCCTGTAGCAAGTACCTACACTTCATAGCGGTTGGCTAAGTTATATATTCAGGAGATAGTTCGCCTTCATGGTGTGCCCGTGTCTATCATTTCTGATCGGGGTACGTAGTTTACCTCGCACTTCTGGAGAGAATTGCATAGTGAGTTGGGTACCCAGATAGATCTCAACACAGCATTTCACCCTCAGACTGACGGGCAGTCTGAGCGTACCATTCAGATATTGGAGGACATGCTCCGCGCTTGTGTTATTGACTTTTGGGGTTCATGGTATCAGTTCTTGCCGCTAGTGGAGTTTGCTTATAATGATAGTTATCAGTCAAGCATTTAGATGGCTCCTTATGAGGCGTTATATGGAAGACGGTGCAGATCTCCAGTTGGATGGTTCGATCCAGGATAGGCTCGGTGGTTGGGTACCGACTTGGTTCAGGAGGCCTTAGATAAGGTCAAGATTATTCAGGAAAGACTTCGTACAGCTCAGTCTAGGCAAAAGAGTTATGCCGATCGTAAGGTTCGTTATGTAGCATTCATGGTTGGAGATAGAGTATTGCTTCGTGTGTCGCCCATGAAGGATGTTATGAGGTTTGGGAAGAAGGGCAAGCTGAGCCCTAGGTATATCGGTCCGTTTAAGATTCTTGATAAGGTGGGGGAGGTAGCTTACAGACTAGCATTGCCTCCAGGGTTATCCTCAGTTCATCCGGTATTCCATGTGTCTATGCTCCGAAAATATCATGGTGACCCGTCCCACGTGTTATATTTCATCTCTGTCCAGTTGGACAAAGACTTGACTTATGAGGAGGAGCCGGTAGCTATTTTGGACCGGAAAGTTCGCCAATTGAGATCTAAGAGTTTTCCTTCAGTTCGAATGCAGTGGAGAGTCCAGCCCGTTGGGGCAGCTACTTGGGAGTCTAAGTCAGACATGCAGAGTAGATACCCACACTTGTTCGCCACTTCAGGTAATTTTCTATGTCCGTTCGAGGACGAACGTGTGTTTTAGAGGTGGAGATTGTGATGACCCAAGGGGTCATTTTATAAAATTAGACTTCGTTCCATGATTAAAAGCCATATAAGACTAAAACTAAATACCTCGATTTTCGTGCGCAATCCGGGCGTGAAACCGGAAAGCTTTTATGTAAAAATATGAGAAATAGTAATTTTTAGAATTTAAATTTGGTAAAAGTTCACTTTGGTCAACATTTTGAGTAAATGGACCCGGATCTGTGTTCCGACGATCCCGAGAGGTCCGCAGAAAAATATGGGACTCGGGTGTATGCCCGAAAATGAATTCCGAGGTCCAAAGCCTTAGAAATCAATTTTTGAAAGAAATTATTTTGCTGAAATTAAAGAAAATAAATAATGCTAAAAATCATTGATATCGGGTCCGTATTTTGGTTCCTAAGCTCAAAACAGCTTTGTTATGATATTTAGTGGTTAACTGTGAAATTTGGTGAAAAACGGAGTTCGTTTGACGTGATTCGGGCATCCGGTTGAGAAATTATGAACTTTAAGAGTTTTTGATGAAAATGATGAGTTTTGAGGTTTAATTCATTGATTTACATGTTATTTTCATGATTTTATCGCAAGAGCAAGTCTCTATGATGTTTTTAGACTTGCGTGCATGATTTGTTTGGAGCCCCGAGGGCTCGTGTGAGTTTCGGGTAGGCCGCGGGATGTTTTTGCACTTGAAGTAATTGCTGGTTTTAAGTTTTCTGGTGTCCAGGTAATTGCTCTGTGCGATCACATAGTGTCATGATCCCAAATCCTAACAGGCCGTGATGGAGCCTATCATGGAACTAGGCTAGCCGACCATCACTTTACTACGCATTTATTCAATTATAACAGTTCACAATATAACAATAAACATCAGCCATAATAAAGAAATAAATTACATAAGCCTAACGCCGCCAATAATGAACTAAACCACTCTAAACAACCTCCCAGAACTGGAGTCAATAGTCATGAGCATCTAAGAATAAATAAATCTAACTCTGCTAAAACTATAATATATGTCTCTGAATCAAATATTAAAGCTAAATAGGGAAGAGAAATGGAGAAGCTGTGGACGCTGGACAGCTACCTCGAAATCCCGTGAAATGCTGTTATCGAACCTGCGTCAGCTACTGCTGCGAGCTAGTACTTGGATCTGTGCACAGAGGCACAGGGAGTCTTTATGAGTACGCCAACTCAGTTGTAATAAAAGTAAATCATAGTCTGAGTAATAAAAAACACACAATACAGATACACAATTCCACAAAACCAGTAACACACCAAGTCACCATGTAGTATTCATCAAATAATAAGTTCGAAATCAGTTTCAAGAAATCCTTTGAAAACAAGTACAATATCAGTATATCTCAATAAAATTCTCATTGAAAACCAGTTTGAAAATGAAGTAAATCATAGTTGAAAACTCAGTAAAAATCTTCATAAAACTGCCCCTCGGGCCATAATC
>ML258792.1:22408-65124 GCA_005239495.1 Nicotiana undulata | reverse complement strand
TAGATAGTTCCATGGTGTCTTGTTGTTGTGGAACAGGATCAGGGCCAAGGTTCACATGTTCAGTTCCCCCTGTCATGTTTCTTGAGGTTGTTGGACCTGGTCCATCACCTGTTCCAACTTCCATATTTGCTTCAATGTGTTCACTGCTTCTCACCAGTCCAAGCTCCTTATTTTCTGGTTCCCGTCTCTCATAAAGAGTGTTAGTTTCATCAAAGACAACATGCACACTCTCTTCTACACACATAGTTCATTTATTATACACTTTATAAACTTTGCTATGTGATGAATATCCCAAGAATACTCCCTTATCACTTCTGGGATCAAATTTACCTAGGGAATCTTTGTCATTATTGTGCACAAAGCACTTGCATCCGAAAGCCCTAAGCTGGGATATGTTGGGCTTTCTCCCTTTAAGTAATTCATAAGGAGTTTTCTCTACCAGTGGCTTGGTCATGCATCTATTTATTATGTAGAAAATGCAGTGCTTATTGCTTCTGCCCTGAAGCTGTGGGGTAGTTTGCTATAAAGAAGCATGGTTTTTGCCATGTCTTCAAGAGTTCTATTCTTTCTTTCCACAACCCTATTTAGCTGTGGGGTTCTAGGGGCAAAAAAGTTGTGATTGATACTATGTTCATCACAGAACTCAGCAAACTTTGCATTCTCAAATTCAGTACCATGATCAGATCTTATTGATGCTAGTTGATTTCCTAACTGATTTTGAGTTTTCTTAACAAATGAGGTGAACATATCAAATGCTTCATCCTTAGATGTCAGAAATAAGGTCCAAGTGAACCTTGAATAGTCATCAACTAGCACCATTACATATTTCTTACCACCTCTGCTCAGAGTTCTCATAGGACTACATAGGTCCATATGAACCAGTTCCAATGTCCTGGTGGTACAGACCATTTTCTTACTTTTGAAAGAAGATCTTACCTGTTTCCCCCTTGCACACGCCTCACAAACTTTGTCTTCCTTGAACTTAATGTTAGGAAGCCCTACCACTAAGTCCTTAGAGACTAATTTGTTAAGCTGATTTAGACTCGCGTGACCAAGTCTTTTGTGCCAAAGGAGGGGATCACTGTCCAACACACTTAAGCAAGTGAGTTCATTTTCAGACAGTGTGGACAAGTCTATGACATAGATGTTATTCATTCTTTTTCCCTGCAAAACAATCTTGTCAGTAAGCAGGTTAATCACAAAACATTTTGTGGAAGTAAAGGCGACCAAGTTACCTTTGTCACACAGTTGTGACACACTGATCAGGATATATTTCAAGCCATCTATCAGGTACACATGTTCAATTGAACGTGTTTCATCCTTACCTACCTTACTAACCCCAATAATTTCACCTTTCTTTCCATTTCCAAAGGAGACATTTTCTCCTTTGAGGCTTTCAAGTGAAAGGAATTGTTCCTTGTTCCCTGTCATATGCTTTGAGCAACCACTATCCAAATACCAAATTTGGCTGCATCCTCTCACTTGAACCTACAAAAAGAAATCGGGGGTTAGTTTTAAGAAACAAAACTATTTTGGGTCCTTTTCTGAGAGAATGGATGAATCAAGCTTTTTCTGGCCCAATTTGGTAGCCAGTCTTTCTTTTTAACAAAGCTATCATTTCTTCGACTGGCCTGCTCTTTTGCAGTACACTCAATTTTATAGTGGCCAGTCTTACCACAATGGGTGCAGATTTAATTCTCAGGGAGATTGAGATACTTGCTTTTGGGATCCCACTTGGGCAATTTACTCTCAAAGCCAAGCCCTCTCCGGTTGCTACTATTATTCTCTTGAAGCCATGTCAAGGCATCAGAGGATTTATTCCATTTACAAGTTCGATCTAATTCATGTTTGACTTTGCCAAGTTCTTCTTTAAGTGTCCTTATCTGTTCATCCTTGGCATACATCTTATCTTTTAGTTTTCCCACATTTTCTTCTAACATGATATGAGAATGATCAACAACCTTTTTACTGGATCCTAGCTTTAGTTTTAAGTTTCCAGATTTTAGTTCTAGAATCTCCGTTTCAAGTGGATGAACTTGGTTCAACAAGACAGTGTTTTTCTTTTAAGATTCACTTACTCTGCTTTCCAGGTTCATGCATTTTGCATTGCACATTCCTTAGAGAGTTGTTCCTTCTCTTTGGTTGTTTCTTCGAAATCATCCATGAAATCAAGTAGCAACTCAGAGAGATTTTCCTTAGATAGGAACTTTATTTTATTTTTAAGATGGGAGATACTTACCTCTGATTCTTCATGTGATTCCTCATCAGATTCTCCAATTGCCATGAGCGCCTGATCTTCATTCTCACCATCTTCCAATTCTTCATCTGAACTTTCCCCCAAAGCAGTAACCATAACTTTTGTTGTGGTTTTCTTGGGTTGGACCAGTTCCTTCTTCCTGTTCCTTTTTCCATATCTCTCCTTTTTCCATTCTACTTCCCACTGAGGACAGTTCTTGATAAGATGGTCAGTCTTTCCACACTTGTAGCATCCCTCGTTAGTTGGCCTTTCTGGAGTTTTTGCTTTGTTGTAGTTTCCTCTTCTAGAGATGCCCTTCTTCCTTATGAGAAAGTTTCTGAATTCTTTGGTAATAATGGCCATCTCATCTTCCTCCAGATCTGCTCCCTCAGTGATTCTTAGGCAGTGTTCCTACCATTTTGCGCGGTCAGGTGCGCGGCCAGGCCTACAGGTGCACGGGGGCGCACTTGGAGAGCCATTTTTAAAGCCCTACTTCGTCCCCCACAGCCCCAAAACATAAAAACTTACTCTAGAAGGGAAATCTCTCAAAAACCTAACTTCTTAAGGGTCCCTCCACCACCCAAGGTAAGTTGTAATGGTGATTCTAAGTTAATTTAATTTCCCAACATATTATTAACATGGGTAAACCCTCCATATCCTTAGATATTCGATTGGGACATCATTGTTGAGATAAGGAACCCTAGAACTCGAATTCAAGAGGATTGAACTTCAAAGAGGTAATGTCTTCACCCTCTGATTGGTTTTAGCATTGGTTTAACGATTATAGACCCTAGTTCATGAGATATGAGTTGATTAGTTTGATAGAAAAGCATGAACAATTATAGGTTTGGGGTGTTGATTGTTGATTATCGATTAAGGGTATTGTTTACCTTATGGGCGATAAAGAATAATATTGATTATAACCATTTGAGACTTTAGAATTTATCTAGGAGTAAGAGAATGTGTTATTGGGGGTAGAAACACCATTAGTAAGGGCTATGAAGCTTTATGCCACGAAGTGTTTGATAAAATGCTTAAGTGACCAAAACATGACTATTGTTGCTAATTTGGAATCCCTTTGACTTGTATTGATATAGATTAACGTTGAAAGGGTTGGAAAATGTTGTATTTTGCTCAAGAGTAGGAAGTTAAGGTATGTGAGGCTAACCCTCTATGTTTGGGAATGTTAATGATTCTCCCTATTCTTTTACCACGTTACCAATTGCCTTAGAAACATAGTTTAGCCTAGTTTCCTTGAATAGTTGTAGAACTTCTATTCTATAGCTTCATAACTCGTTCATTACTTTCATTCTGAACATTGTGAGCTCAGTTCGTATTCAATATAGACTTGGGTTTGATGTCCCTGAGTCTCAGTATAGCTTACTCAACATGTCATAAACAGTTGAAGTTTCAATTTTCATAATTACTTCATGAATACATGTCTCAGTCTAGCTCTATTTAGTATTCAAGTATCATGTAACTCAGTATGGTTCAGTATGTCAGCATCATGTATTTCAGTATCATGTATTTCAGTATGATTCTCAGTTCCTGAATGTTGAACACCTGTATTTGGGCCTGAGGCCATAGTTTATATGCTTTATGTATACTTGGGCCTGATGCCGTAGTTATGTATACGTATACTTGGGCCTAAGACCGTAGCTTGTGCCTATATTATTGGGCCCGAGGCCGTAGCTTATTCAGATAAACAGGTTTTTCATCATTCAGAAGAGGGAGTATTCATATCCTTACTTCCTTTCAGTTCAGTTACTAGTTACCATTTCCGTTATCAGTTATCAGTTCAGTTACCAGTTATCAGCTATTAGTTTAGTTATCATTTCAGTTTCAGTTTCAATAGTTATCATTTCATTTATCAATTATTAATTCTCAGTTACCAGCTTAGTTTTAGTTTCAGCATTTATAATTCTTTCTTTCAGTTGCTTTACATACCAGTGCAATTCAAATGTACTGACGTCCCTTTTTCTCGGGTCTTGCATCTCACGATGCAGGTAATGATTTACAGGTTGACGATTCAGAGCGCTAGGATTCTCGTACCAGCTATTTGGTGATCCCTAGTTCGTTCGGGGAATTATCATTACCTTACAACCTTCAGTATTTTTAGACAGTCAGTGTTTTTCAGTACTTCATTAGAGGCTTCATAGACTAGAGTAACAACTAGACAAAGTCACATGCTTTTTATATTAAGCTATGTGGCTACAAATATGTTTCAGAATTGTATTACTATTTCCGCACTTTGATTTATATCACCCAGACTTTTAGTATATCAGCATGTGTTAGTTTATCTTCCGCATTCAGTATGTTATGATATCACATGTTGATTCAGTCAGCCAATTGGTTTGCTCGGTCACATGTAGTCAGGCACCGAGTGTCGTGTTACGTCCAGGCCCAGGTTCAGGGCGTGGCAAAGCTTGGTATCAGAGCCCTAGGTTCAAGAGTCTTAGGGAGTCTATGAAGTCGTGTCCAGCCGAGTTTCCTTTATATGTGTGTGCCGGCCACTCATATAAATAGTTAACTACCAAGACATCCAAGATTGTCTCATTCTTTCTACTCTAGTTTGTGCCATGAAGCTTAGAGCAATAGGTTACCTTCTCTTCCTATCGAATTCCAGACGTATCTAATACCCAAGCGACGGGCAAGAAAAAAATCCAAGGTTCTAGATAGGATGATTTCCCCATTGGGGTATGATTGTGGAGTACATATTAGTAACAAATGTGACTTGAGAGAATGTTGGAAGTGGGATGCAATGGATAGTAGTACGTATCAGAGCATAACCTTACTGGAAAGTACGAAAGCAGTTATTACGTTTTATGGTCATCAGTTTACTTCAATTACCAGTTATACAATCTTTCAGTTAGCAAGTTTATGGTTATTCAAGATGCCAGTTATTCAGTTACCAGATCTCCAAATTTCAGTGTACCAAAAGGTTTACTGTAAGAAGCCGCTATTACTGTTAGATTAAAGATAAGACAGTTCCCCCTTAGATTATGTGACTAAGTGTTTACTCCAATGTTTATAGTTAGAAATGATTTTGAAGTGTATAGAAAATTTGGGGTTAGATATTCCAATTTCGTTTAAGACAGATGAACTTTCTCTAAGTGTGATCCATGTACATAGTTAAAAAAAAAGATAAGTATGTGATCGTAGAACAAGGTCGGATGGTGAGGGAAGTTAGGAATAAGCTTATGCTTAGGGGTGTTCATGATTCGGTTTGGATCATTTTTTTCCTAAAAAGAAACCAAACCAAGTAAGTCAATTTTTCAAATATTAGAACCAAACCAATTAAGTCGGTTTTTCTCGATTCGGTTTATGTCGATTTTTTGGTTTTTCCGATTATTTGTCGGGTTTTTATTAAATATAAGATATACATACCAAACACATATTATTTCGGCAATCACATTTTCAACATGACACTATCTAATCAATTTCCCTTTGAGAAATCTATTATTTACTAAGATATATTGATGAATAATTTAAGGACTCAATTAAAAATATATTTATTTAACATGAAATGGATTCTTATACTTAACAAGAGAAAACTACCAATCAAACTAGAATATAAAGATAAAGAACTGTAAATAAAAGTGCAAACGATTAACATTCACCATAAAGTTTTTGAAATTTTGTATAAATATATACATATATCTAGGTGTAATAATAAATTTGAAATAGCTACTCCTATAGTCGGTTTGGTTCGGTTATTTTTTGATTAAAACCAAAACCAAACCAAATTTGATCGGTTTTTAAAATTCAAAACCAAACCAAACCAAACCAAAAAGTATCGGTTTTTTTTGGTAGGTTTGGTTCGGTTTTTCGAGTTTTTATGAACACCCCTACTTATGCTTCACTTTAGTTATTCAAAGCAGGAGAAGAAAATATGATGCTAGCAGGTGGTTAATAAAAAGGATAGTAAGTAAGTTTTGAGTAGATACAACAAAGTAGCAATTTCAGCGGAGCTAGTAAGGGTACAATTTGATTTACTTATTAAAGTAAACACTAGTGAATGGATAACAGTTTGAAACACCGAACGCATGTTAGAACCCGAAGTACAGTGGCAGTGGAAAAAATAAATCAGCTAGCAGTGAGAGAGAAAACTATAGAAGAATAGCCTTTAGGAATTATCTAAATGTGGTTTCTCGAAGATTGATAGTGTGAGCAAAGTTAAATTATTAAGGTTGTGTATGATATTTGTGAATACATTAGCTTTCCGTTAAGTGAATAGTTTAGTTTTTCCTAGTAAGAAGGATTGCCAGAAGTAAGTCGGAAGGTGAGTCTTCATTGACATAAAGTGCAAAGAATTACCGAAGATAAGAAAAGTTGTTTGGATCCCAACAAAAAGTAGGAGATGCAGGTACAAGACCTTAACATTTGGTCTAAGGGGGAGATGTGAAAATCGTCAGTAAGTCCAGTTGGAGATTTGAAACCCACATAGTTAGCATGGGATACAAAGAGAGAGAGAGAGAGAGAGAGAGAGAGAGAGAGAGAGAGAGAGAGAGAGGGAACATTGCAGACTTTATGTCCAAGTGTCCGAAATATCTTTAAGTGAAAGTCGAACAACAGAAAGCCCGGTGTTTTACCATAGAATACACATATTTTGAGTGGAGATGGTAAATATGGAATTTATAACAAGATTATCTTGCTCATTTTGAAAGCATGATCTTTATGAGCGAAGGTGTAAATTTCCAATTATATGGTCTGATGTTGGCGAAGCGGAGTTGTTGGGACCAAATTTGGTCAATCAGTTTATAGATAAAGTTAAGTTGATTCAAGAGCGTTTGAAGACGACTTAGAGCCGCCAAAAGTCCTATTCGAGCGTGCGACATAGAGACCTAGAGTTTCAAGTTGATGATTAGGTGTTTCTGAAGGTTTCGACTATGAAAGGCGTTATGAGATTTGGAAAGAAGGGGAAGCATAGTCCTTACTATATTGGGCCATATAGAATCTTGCTTTCGTCAAGTGTATACCCCTAACACCTATATTAATTTCCTATGGAAAGCGACCCTGACTTTTGTTGGGCACTATTATTCCAACGACCATTTCCACTCACTATTGAGCGCGTATTGGATGTGGATCAACTTTTAGCGCCGTTGCTGGGGAGTTAAAAATGGTGTTATCTATATATTTGAGTTTCTTTTTGGAATATCTTCTTTTCCTTCTGTTTTACTAACTTGTGTGAGAAATTTTAGGTACAACCAGGACGAACAATGAGCTCAAACATTTGCCTTTGGGGGGATTGGACGGCGAGGAAGAACAAGTAGAGGAGGTACCTTATGAGCCACAAGCCAATTGGAGAGGCCGGGTACCTCATGACATTGTGCCCGTTCCACCCGTACCTCCATCATGAGAGGCTCCACATCGGATATTGCCCAATGAAGGTTATGCTAGTGCAATAGTCATTCCCTGTATTAGGGCAGACAACTTCCAAATCACTAATGTGATGCTCACTTTGCTTGAGCAACGTGTTTTCTTTACCGGTGCTCCAACTCAAAATGCTTACAAATATTTGAAAGGCTTTGTGGATACATGTTGGGGGATCAAGCAAACTAATATTTTCGAGGATGCATTGAGGCTAAGGCTTTTTCCCTTCTCTCTATGGGGGAAAGATTTAGATTGGTTGGAACGATTGTTGAACCATTCAATTCACACTTGGGATGAGTTGGGGGAAAATTTCATTGCTAAAGTTTTCTCTCCCCGGCACATGGTTACACTTCGAAATGAGATCTTGGCATTCAAGCAAGAGCCTAATGAACCACTACACGAAATATGGGAGTGCTATAGGACACTGGTTAAGGAATGTCACAACAACGATATGACGTACAACATGATTCAACAAACATTCTATCATGGGATTAACACAACCAACCAATGTTTAGTGAATCAACTAGCCGGTTGGAACTTTATGACTACGCCTTATACGTAGGCGTGTGAACTCTTGGATGAGATGGCGGAAACGTCCACTCGTCTTGGCAATCCCCGGTTAATGTTCCACAAGGTGATCCAAATATTTTTCACTTTTACAAATAATTGCAAGACCACATGCAAGCCATTGCTGAATTCACCACTACAATGACTTAACTAGCAAAGGCCCAACTAAATCAAGTGCAAACTCCTAAGCAAGTCAATGCTATGGAGGGAGTGAACATGATGATGAACAAGAGGACTAAGGGTCCAAAATTGTAAACTCGAGTGGAGAACTATGTGCAAAATGATGGTGGTTTCAAGCAAGATGATTCCTATAATGAACAAGAAGAGGAAGTGCAATATGTGAACAATTTTCAAGGGCAAAGAAACAAATTCCAAGGCCCAAGCCAACAACAATGGCAACCACAAAACAATCATGTCAATTGGAATTCTAACAATCAAGGGAATTGTCATAACAATAACAATCAAGGAAATTGGAGTGGAAACAACCATGGAAATTGGGGAGGCAACAATCAAGGTGGATGGAGTAACAATCAAGGCAACCAGGGATCGGGTTTTCAAAGGCCCCGATGTACCATTAACCAAGCAACCCACCTCCTTATCGTTCCCATGGTTCAAGTTCTTCAAACAATGAAGCCGGTAGTGCTAAAGGCTAAGGCACCATTGCCTAAGCCTCCACCTCCATACCCTCAAAGACTTGCCAAGCAAAATGGTGAGAATCAATTCAAGAAGTTCAATCAAATGATGAAGAGTCTTTCAATAAATGTGTCATTGGTCGAAGCTTTAGAACAAATGCCCGGTTATGCAAAGTTTATGAAGGATCTCGTGACAAAAAATGGTCGATGAATTTTGAGACCATCAAAGTCACTCATCAAGTGAGTTCAATATTTCATTAAATGGCTCATAAGTTGGAGGATCTCATTGCTTTCACGATTCCTTGAACAATTAGAAGTGCCGAGTTTGCTAAAGCTCTTTGTGATCTTGGATAAAGTATAAATACGATTCCCTATTCGATTTTCAAGACTTTGGGAATTAGGCAACCAAGACCCACCTCGATGAGATTGCAAATGGCCGACCGTACCATGAAAAGGTCATTGGGTGTGATTGAAGATGTTTTGGTCCGCATTGATACCGGCGAATTTTGTCATCCTAGATTGCGAGGTTAATTATGAAAGTGCTAATTATTCTTGGTAGATCTTTCCTTGCTATGGGTAAGGCTCTTTATGATGTTGAAGCCGGAGAACTCACTTTCTGGGTTAGTGATGAAAAAGTGGTATTCCATGTGTGTAAATCCATACGGCAACCAAATAACAATGATGTGTGTTCTTTTGTCGATTTGGTGACTGGTGTTATTGTTGATGAAACAATTGCTACAATCAATGTTGGTGATATGACGAGGTGGATGGCTTCATGGGATGTGTGAACTCTTTTCAAGGAATGGGGTCGTGCAACTATGCACATCGGAAATCAACCTTGGATCTTGAAAATAGGACTCCTCCTCCTACAAAGCCTTCGATGGAAGAGCCACCCACCTTGGAGTTGGATCCATTGCCTCCAAATTTTTGGTATGAATTTCTTGTCCCTTGTTCTACTTTTCCGGTTATTCTTTTCTCTTGTTTGACTAACATGCAGGTAGATTCCACATTGGCGGTGCTACAAAAGAGGAAGAAGGCTATTGGGCGGACCTTGGCGGTTATTCAGGGTATAAGCCTCGCCTTTTGCATGCATAAGATCAAGTTTAAGGATGGTGCAAAACTATCTATTGAACATCAAAATAGACTCAATGAGGCTATGCAAGAAGTTTTCAAGAAGGATATTATCAAGTGGTTGGATGCCGCGATTGTCTACCCCATCTCCGATAGTCATGGACTTCTCTAGTTAAATGTGTCCCAAAGAAGGGGGCATGACAGTGGTCACCAATGAGAAGAAAGAGTTGATTCCTACATTAACGGTGACCGGCTGGAGGGTGTGTATGGACTATCTTAAGATCAACAAAATCACAAGGAACGATCACTTTCCACTTCATTTCTTAGATTAAATGCTCGATAGAGTTCCCAACCGTGCTTTCTATTGCTTTCTTGATGGTTATTCGGGCTACAACAAAATTCTCATTGCTCCGAAAGATCAAGAGAAAACAACCTTTACATGTCCCTATGTTACTTTTTCCTTTAATCAGATACCATTTGGTTTATGCAATGTACCATCGACTTTTCAAAGGTATATGATGGCTATTTTACGCACATGGTGGAGGAATACCTTGAGGGTTTCATGGATCACTTCTCAGTGGTTGAAGATTCTTTAGATGATTGTCTTGCAAATTTGGACAAAGTGTTGGCAAGATGTGAAGAAACCAATTTGGTGCTCAATTGGGAGAAATGTCATTTCATGTTCAAGGAAGGTGTTGTCCTTGGCCATAAAATCAGAAGGAATGGAATTGAAGTTGACAAGGAAAATATTGAGGTGATTTCTAAGCTTACCGCTCCCAACTTTGGTGAAGGGTGTGCAGAGTTTCTTAAGCCATACAGGTTTTTACCGGCGCTTCATCAAAGATTTCTCTAAGGTAGTGAACCCGTTATGCAAGCTTCTTGAGAAGGATGCCAAGTTTAATTTCAATGATGATTGCATTAGAGCTTTTGAATTTTTGAAGCTCAAGTTGACAACAACTCCCATCATCACCGCTCCAAATTGGAGTGTACCTTTTGAACTCATGTATGATGTAAATGACGTAGCGGATGGGTCTGTATTGGGGAAATGTATCAACAAGAATTTCCATCCAATCTACTATGCTAGCAAGGCCATGAATAGCGCCCAAGTTAACTATACCATTATGGATAAATAGCTCACTGGTATTGTGTTTGAAATTGAGAAGTTCAGCCCGTAATTGATGGGTGAAAAAGTTATTGTCCACACGGATCATGCGTTGCTTCGTTATCTTATGAGTGAAAAGGACTCCAAAGCTCGGTTAATTAGATGGATGCTCTTGTTACAAGAAATTTATATTGACATCTAAGATAGAATAGGTAGTGAAACTAAGTGGTAGACCATTTGTCTCGTTTGGAGGAAGAGGGGAGGCCGCATGATGACTTTGAAATCAATGACTCTTTCCATGATAAGCAACTCTTGGCAATTTCAATGAAAGAGGTACCATGGTTCACGTACTTAACAAATTTTCTTATGTGTGGAATTATTCTGAATGAGTTCTCTTCAAGCCAAAGGAAGAAGCTCAAAAGGGATTGTCAAGATTATTATTGAGATGAACCATATCTTTTCTGGTTTTGTACGGATGGGGTGATTAGGAGGTGTGTACCAGAGGAAGAGCAACATGATATTCTTGGGGCTTGTCATTTTTTGCCATATGGTGGTCATCATGGTGGAGCAAGAAACGGCGGCCAAAGTGCTTAGTTGCGGTTCTATTGTCCCACTATTTACAAGGATTCTAGTGAGTTAGTTAAAAATATGTGATGAATGTCAACGGGCTGGTGGAATATCAGAAAAGATGAAATACCTCTCACAACCATTTTGGAGATTAATATTTTCTATGTGTGAAGCATTGACTTCGTGGGCCTTTTTGTGAGTTCTTGTGAAAACACCTACATCTTGGTCGCGGTGGATTATGTGTCCAAATGGGTTGAGGCCGTTTCTTTACCCAACAATGAGGCGAGAAGTGTAGTGGCTTTCTTGAAGAATAATATTCTTACAAGGTTTGGTACTCCGCGTGAAATTATAAGCGATGGGGGGGGGGGTCAATTTTTGCAACAAGGATTTTGACACATTACTTGGAAAGTATGGTGTTACTCACAAAGTCACGACTCCCTATCACCCACAAGCTAGTGGGAAAGTGAAAGTCTCCAACCGAAGATAAAGAGTATCTTGTCTAAAACACTGAATGCTAATCGAACAGATTAGTCCAAGAAGCTCGATGATGCATTATGGGCTTATCATACGACTTAAAAACACCTATCGGAATGTCGCCATACCGGTTGGTGTTCGAAAAAACTTGTCATCTTCTGGTTGAACTAGAGCACAAGGCAACGTGGGCTCTAAAGAAGTTAAATCTTGATTGGGATGTAGCCGCTAACTTGAGGGTTGCACATTTGAATGAATTGGATGAGTTTTGGTACCATGCTTACACGAGTTCGTCCTTGTACAAAGAAAAGATGAAATATCTTCATGACAAATACATTTGGAATAAAGAGTTCAAGGTGGGCGATCTTGTATTGTTGTTTAACTCAACATTGATGATGTTTTCCGGGAAGCTAAAATCCAAGTGGAGTGGTCCTTTTGAAATTGTTGGTGTGACACCTTTTGGTGCATTAGACTTGACGAACAAAAACAATGAAGTATTCCGAGTCAATGGTCATCGAGTGAAGCACTACTTGGGCAAGGTTGGAGAGAGCCATGTGGTGGCGGTCATTCATTTCACTTGAGGGTATTTTGCGTCATGCCACGATGTTAAATTAGTCTTGGGAGGAAACTCATGTTTCTTTTCCTTTTTCTTTTGTAGTTAGGTGTTATTGGTGTTGTAACTTGATTTTAAGTATTCTACAAGGATGAGTGTGACTTACAAGAAAGGTGGACAAAAATATGGCTAAGTGTTCAAAATTGTACTGACTGCACTTTATTTGTGCGCACCACACATTTCCATTTGCTATGGCAGAAGAGCATTGCGGCCACACATTTCTTTTGCAGACCACACCTTTGAAAGGTCAAAAATACCAACTCTCTGAAGTGTAACTTTGTCAGTGCGAAGGTCGATCTGCGATCGCACCTGAAAATGTGCGGACCGTAGATAGAGTTTTGAGATGAGGCCCCCAGGTGAAAGAGTGTGGACAACACATGAAAATGTACGACCACACTCGCCTCTTTTCCCTTCTCAAAGTAGTTGGTATAGCTAGAAATAGTTGGTATAAATAGAACAATAGGGCTCATTGAACACTTTTCCCTCTCTTAACAAAACATTGTTGCTCTGTTGAATTTTCTTGGAGATTTTTCACTGTCCTCATACACAACCACCTTTATTATCGACACATTACGCTCACTCTTTCTGGTATCATGTTAAATTTTTGTGTTAGTTGAAGTTTTAGATTTTTAGTTCTCTTTTAGGCCATCTTTTATTAGAGTTTAATTATGTGTCCATGTGCAGTAGATCTAAACCGGGTAAACTTGATACATGCTCTAATGGGGTTGGGTTAGTGTAATTTCATGTTTTTACCATGTTGCCATGACTAGTTGTGCAAGAAATTGGAAAACCCTTAGTAGAAAAACTGGTTTGTTACTAACTTTTTGAAATCTACGTCCGCACTTAAAATTGTGCGGTCCACTGATCAGCAACATTGGCAACTTAATGATGAAGGAATCTGCGGTCGCAAGTTAAAATGTGGGGACCGCAGATTTCCCTCTACAACCGCATATTGTACATTTCTTTGTCATCAGAGAGTTAACATTTTTGAGACTCAGAAGTGCGATCGCAAGTTAAAATGTGTGGACCACACTTCCGTTCTGCAGACCGCAACACCCTTTTGCGGTCACACATAAAAAATGTACGAACCGCAGATCCCTTTTACCTGCATACATGTATTGCATACATAACCCCACTGTGTCCAATGGTTTCTCCCTTACCCACATAGTTCCTGAATGTGTTGAACAATGAATTACAATTAACAATCTTCTTTGCTTTGATACAGACAATGTTTCAATCAAGAGGCAGAGACGATACTTCAAAGGGAAGAGGTGAATTCTCTAAGGTCGAGGTAGAGGTACCTTGCCCCTTGGCCAGCCTAAGAAAATAAGGAAGAAAACCACGGTCAGCAGAGGGAGAGGTGCATACCTCTCTGAGTCAAGATCCTATGTCCCATCTAGGGAGGTGTCAGAAGGCAACTCAACCTCTGTTCAGGAGGAGCAGACGACCACACAGTCGAGGACACATGGGAGATACCAGCTCAAAGACAAGCCTTCTTCATCTCACAGTACCTCCGAGGGGTCGGAGAACGCTAGCCAGACTTCTGGGCTATCAGCTACACCAGTCCTAGAGGCACAACCTATACATGAGATCCCCGATGATGGTATAGGGGGAGATGCTACAACTACAGGTCTGGAGAGATCAAATAAGAACGAGGTCTGGAAGGATCGATTTGTCAGCTTGGTTGCCTCACTAGTTTTCGTATGTGGTGGCTAATGAGGTCGTTTACCCTTATACCAACACTATCACATGATACCTCACTAATGCAAAGGTAGAGCTGAGAGATTATGACACCAAGGTGAAGTTGAAGAATCTATTTGACTTGTATTCACTGATGGTTGCGAGCAACCAAAGACTTCTACCACCACTAGCCAACATTGGCAGCTTCTAAGACAACTGATCTTCCATCCACCTATGTTGAGCCTTCTACCAGTGCCGCTGATATGCCTCCGCCATCATCCTCAGCTCCTACCACAACCCCTAGAGCAACTCTAAAGCTAGTTCCCGTGCTCACATTTCCCCTATCTGCAATGCAAGTCTCCCAGACATTGGCGAGTCTCAACAACTGGATGCAGACAACTACTTCTAAGCAGAACCCTCTTGAGGACGAATTCGAACATGTCACTTCTGCAATGGATGCCGTGGCGCTTACTGCGTTTAAGGACAAATAGAGGATTCCTGATCATATTAAGCTCGTCCCAGCGGGTCGTGACATCGTGCATATACACCATCCGGGGTATTGTGCATTTTATGCATACCCTTTCGTTATTGGGAACACACTTCCCCTCCCTTCCTTGGTGGTAGACTTATGCCGGTTCTATGAGGTGTGTCCGACTCAACTCTCTATGTACATATACAAGCACTTCCTCATGCTTCTCTAGTACGCGGAGCTGGCCGGTCGGGGAATTTCTCTCCAGCACTTGCTTCACATCTTCGTTCCAAATTTCCATAGGGGCACGATGCTACATCTTCGTCACCGAGGAACCAAGGGCTTGGTGGTAAATATGGATGATAAAACCAACCGCCGCTTCTGGGAGAACTTCTTCTATGTTAGGACGGTGCACGTGGTGTCGAACCCTGATGGGTTTCCTAAGACGTGGAATTTCTCCCGTAAGTTTTTCTTTCGTTAACTATCCTTTTTTAAAAAAAAAAGGCTGTCTGTTATTTTCCCTTTGGCGACCTCATCATTTTCTTTTTGTTTTTGTAGCCGAGAGGGTACCTCTTCCGTTAGTTGCAGATATTCACGAGTGGGTGAGCCAGGTTTTGCCCCACACAGTGGGGATTCGCGAATGGTCTCTGTTCCATGAGAGGTTTGGGCGCAAGCTTTCTGCTGGTGAGTCGTCTTGTCCTGCCCTCAGTCACTTTGATTTTCGCCTCGTGATTTCCTTCCTATTATATCTTTTTTTGATCAAATTTTTCTTATTGGCAGGTCGGAGGGAAGCGAGAAGTGCGAGGTCTACCGTCCTTGCTTTCCGTCAGTCGGCTTCCTCGACCAGGCCCGTACCAATAACGGCTACAAATGAGGGCGTTCGGACTCTGGATACTTCGCACATCGCGTCTGCATCTGGACCTGATCGTTCAGAGGCTGCTCCTCGGTCGGATACTCTGGTTCCCACAGTTCGTTCAACGGGCGAACCAACTCATGATGATGGCGAAGAGGCCCCATCAAAGAGACGGAGAATAATGTCTGAGGGGGTGCCCCTGCTTGATGAGGCTTCGAGTGCAGTGTCTGTACCTGACGGTGGTGCTGGTTTAGGCGAAGAGTCTGCATCTTCTTTGGGTATGGAGACAGCACCCGTTTCGGGAGTGGAGGAGATTGTCGTGGTAGGAGGGAAGAGTTCAGGGGCTGCTGTGGTCGTTCCGAGCGGTCCATCGACATCTCAGCAGGCCCGCGCCCCCTCTTCGACTAATGAGAAGTTGAAGGGCGTAGTGGTAGATGATTATGAATCCGATTGAGATATTGATCCTGAGGACATGAGGATGTTTGAGGAAGGGTTTACTCGGGTCGAGGTGAGAGAAGAAGGTCCCTCCCGTGTGTTCGATATTCTATCAGACTTTGACTATTGGAGGATACGGTGGACTTTGTGCCCCAATTTGACCTTCTGTGCTCCGCTGCCGAAAGAAAGTCTCTTCGGAGGATCAGTGATGTTGGTTTGTCACGCGGTGTGGCTGGGATGGACTTGAGGGCGAGTTTTTTGCTATTTGATTTGTTTTGTGCCTTTAGCTTTCGCTTACTCTTCCTTTTTCCTCCCCAGACTTATATTTTGGAGAGCGAGAGTGATCGTCAGGCTGAGATGCGGGCTGGTTTTTTTAGAAAATGGCTACGAAGTATAGCCGGTATCGTGACAAGTGCCGCAAGATGCATGTGCATCTTAGGGAGGACGACAATAATCAATCCCTCAGGGAAGAGTTGGAGCAGAAGGATGAGGATCTGGTGCGGTCTATCTGCAGGTGCAACGAGCTCGAATGGCGGCTTAGGGTAAAAAATGAGGAGTTCGAGGTAGGCAAAGGGGTTGCGGCGGAATGTGAGGATCTTCAAGCGAAGGTGGTGTCCTTGAAAACCGAGCTTGAGCAAAATTCCACTAGGATCTCTGACCTGAGTGCAGAGTGGTCGGAGAAGGTAGCCGAGTTAGAAGAGAAGGTGACTGATTTGGAGAGGGCGTGGCAACTTTGGTGAGGGCAGTGGCGGTGGAAGACACTATCCGCGTTCTCATATCTGATCGAGAGTCTGAGAAGGAGACGGTTTCACTGAGGGAGGTGCGGGTCGAGGAACGAATCGGCGTGCTTGAGCGACATGTCTCGAACCTGGTGACCAAATTGTGGCTCTCGAGGCCGAAAAGGCGTGATTGTTGGCTCAGGCTCCTCAAGTACCTTCCTCTGTTTCCGTCTCCCGCCATTTATACGAGATGTGGGTACATGCTGAGGCCCATCTGGATATATACAAGGGCTTGTTGGCGGCAGGGAGCATTCCTGGGGCCGTTTTTGAAGATGCTCGTGCTAAAGCACGGGAGGTTCGTCTTGCCTGCGGCTATGATCCTGCGACTTCGGAGGCCGGTGGGGATGTTGAGATCGAGGATGAGCTTTCTGATGACGACAATTCTGGAGGGGATGTCAATGGAGGAGAAGTCGCTAGATCGAGTGGGGAGAAGGAAGATGGCGGGGATAGTGTTGAGTGAAGCCTTTGTAGCTTTTCTGTACTTAGCCTTTTTTTTTTTTTTTCTTTGATGTTGCTTGTTTCCTTTTTGCGGGTTCCTCCTTTTGTCCTCTTGTAAGACGCTGATGCATCTGTATATTTTCATAATAAGATAGTCGTTTGTCTTTGGTTGTGTACTCCTGGATTTCTTCTTTTCTCTTTTTATTTTTGAAAAAGATCTTCGGTTTTTCTTGTGATGAGTCCCTGACTTTTGGTTGGGAATTCGAGTGAGGTCGAATTTTAACTTGATGATATGAGCGAGGTCAAATTTCATCGCGTTAGTTCGAGCGAGGTCGAACTTTACTTTGTTAGTTCGAGCGAGGTCGAACTTTGTTAACTTGAGTGAAGTTGAGCATGGCTTGTTAGTTCGAACAAAGTCGAACTTGACTTGTTAATTTGAACGAGTTTGAATTTTACTTTGTTAGTTCGAACGAGGTCGAACTTTACTTGTTAGTTCGAACGAGGCCGCATTTTACTTTTGCTTGGCGATGGTCGGGGATTCATGGGTGTGAATTCAAATGAGGTCGAACTGTGACCCGTAATGAGTTCGAACGAGGTTAAAATTTGACTTGTTAATTCGAAAGAGGTCAAATTTTACTTTAGCTTGGCGATGGCTGGGGGCCGCATGGGTGTGAATTCGAACGAGGTCAAATTGTGACTTATAACGAGTTCGAACTTTGACTTGTTAATTCGAACGAGGTCGGATTTTACTTTCGCTTGGCGATGGCCAGGGCCACATGGGTATGAATTCGAATAAGGTCGAATTATGACCCGTAACGAGTTCGAACGAGATCGAACTTTGACTTGTTAATTCGGTCGAGGTCGAATTGTGAACCGTAAAAAGTTTGAACGAGGTCGAACTTTGACTTGTTAATTCGAACAAGGTTAAATTTCACTTTCGCTTGGCGATGGACGGGGGCCGCATGGGTGTGAATTTGAACGAGGTCGAATTGTGACCCGTAACGAGTTCGAACGAGGTCGAACTTTGGCTTGTTAATTCAAACGAGGTCGAATTTAACTTTCGCTTGGTGATGACTAGGGGCCGCATGGGTGTGAATTTGAATGAGGTCAAATTGTGACCCGTAATGAGTTCGAACGAGGCCGAACTTTGACTTTCTGCGTAGGTGATGTGCAAATTCAGTGGAGTGGTGTAAGAATGTCACATACTGCCTTGCTTTTGTTGGAGAATATCACGTGTTGTTGCATTTTTTATGCATGCGTCGGGGTGAGTCCCACTCTATCTAGTCCCTTCATTTCTCGGCTTGGAGAGGCTGTTGACGGGACGGGCGATGAACTCATTGACTAGGCTTTAGGGCACCTTGGGTCTTGACTGATTCGAACGGGATTCAGATGTGATTTATAAAATTTAGTCGATTGAATTGGCGTAGCGTCGCCTTGGAGAGCATATGGGAAAGCTTTTCGTACTCATGTTCTGCCTGTGTTGGAGAGATTGTACGTTTTTTGGGCTGGCCACCCAATCCCAGACTACGAAGATTGTTTCTTAATGATGCCAGCTTGTTCTAAACCATTTTTCCGTTATCTGCAGTATGGTATGGTGGGAGGAATTTTTCCGATTTGTCATTTTCCGTAGGGGGGAACTTAGAGTCTGTATGTAGGCGAGCCTTCGTTCGCCTATTTGGGAGGATGCCTCTGTTCTCTGTTTTGCTTTTTTTAAAAAGTGGAATAGCGGGTTAGAAGTACATGGAATCATTTGTTACCTCGATCGGCTGGTTAGATGATGAATGAGGGGGATTGACCGTGTTTCCTTCGCTGACTGCGCTTTTTAGACCTGGAAAGTCCCCTCTCTTGGCAATGAACTAGGAGTCGCGCCGTAAGGCGACTCGTCTCGTTCCATACCCTGGTACTAGTTTTAGATCTGATGTCGGCTCCGCACTTAACCTCGTCATTGGTTGAGCTTGGGCACCTTATGGGTGGACGACTCACTATGCCCATTAGGATCTCGATTTTGAGTCGTAGTTCGTCTCAGTTCCAGGCGCACAAAGATAACAGAAACGTAAGTCACACCACAAACATACAAGCGAGGCATACTTTAGCAGTGAACTGCATAACAAACGTCATTCCATGTAGTAGGAGAGAAGATGGTATGCGTAGGGTGTGGAAAGTGTCGGGTGCTAACCTGGTAATGGGATTGCGGACGCGCTGGGTATGCACTGGTCGTAGTTCCACTTTGACGGCTTATGCTCACGATGTACCAGAACCGCTGCTATGGCGCAACGCAGTTCTCGTGTATAAACCAGGCATAACTCTGGTTTTGTGTAAGGATCTATCCATGGTTGGCTTGGCGGTTTCGAGGGCTTACCGACTAGTTTCTCAAGTCGACGTGCGTAATGAAAGGGTGAAACTTCACCGAATCGGAAACATGGCTAAGACCGTGTTTGGATCTAGAGGGAACTAAGACTTTGGCTAGAAAATCCCCACAGACGTCGCCAAATTGTTTGACCAAAAAGTTCACAAGTCTTTTTGCTAAACTAAATAAAATGTTGAGAAAAAGGATAAATTCTAGCCAAAGGTAATTAACTCTAGATCAAGGAATGGTGAGCAAGAAAGGCTAGATAAGGTTGAGCTTGAGAATCACTTGAGATCTCGATAAAGATCTAAGGTATACAATGAAATAACAATCTTGACAACGTTACTTCATAATAAAAAGTAATAGAAGAAGAAAATGGTTCACCAATCGTGACCACGAGATATGTCTTCATTCATTCAATGATGGTAATTACAAGTACCATAGCAAGGTTCTGAGCCTTCTCTTCATTACAATATAGGCTTTCAAGTCCCTCTCTGCCGTAAGTGGAGATGTGAGTGATATTGGAATCCCCCTCTCTTCACTCTCTCACCTAGTATGTATACAAAGTATTCTCATTTACCTAATGGTTCTTATCCGGGGTACCTAAGTCTTTTGACCATACTTTAGATTCACCCTCTACAGCGCCGTAACGTCTTCTTCGCCGAGTAAGCCCTCTGAGAATATGACCTTGGCCGAGGTACTCGTCGCTATAGTACCTCATAGATACAACTTCGGCTTTCTTGACCCTTTGCCGTTCCGTTTTACGCGAATTTAAATTTACTTTTTACCCTTCGGCTTTAAGTTTACTTTCTAAAAATAATAAAAGATTACTTTTAAAAATCTGATATTCATGCTCTAATGCTTAAGTTTTTTATTTTCCACTGTACACCTAATACTTATAAACTAATGAAAGTGAACATGGCTCTGTCGCAACTTATCAAGGCATAAATTATTTATTCTCATAATGACGTACTCTCTCTCTCGAGATTGGCAATAATTCATATGTAGAAAAATATTATTTATATCCTTAAAAATAAAAATATGAAAGTATATCAAAAGCGTGTTCAGAACATTGATTTACACTATCTTTACAGAAATTCATGTTTAAATGATTGTACTATTATATTTTGATGAACTTTAAATAAGATAATAATTACGTTGAATGATCAAATAAGCATCCTAATTAGTTTAGGTTAAGTGTAGTTAACTGATTGATAATATTAAAGTTTGCTTCTTTTTCCAAAGAACTATTGTTTCTGGTGTGACTTTGTGAGGTTAGACGACAATTTTTCATCATATACTGAGAATCAAAATGTGAATACAACTTGTTCATGGCCATTATGTCTTCTAGTGAGGTGTAATAATTATGAACTGCGTCTGCCTGAATTAATTAAAATTCCAACTTGTTCAACATAAACTATTAGAGCTATTGGTACAAGTTATAACTAGCTACTCGGTTCCAATTTGAGTGATCACATTTTTTCTTAATCCATTCTAAAAAGAATGATAACTTTTTAATTTGAAAGAAACTTAATTAACTCAAGCTATTCGTTTTGCACTAAATGAGAAGTCCTAATAGTCATACAAATATATTTATTTTAGATCACAAATTTTAAAAGTTTTCAATTTTTTCTTAGTTTCCGTGACAATTCAAACTTGGCCACATAAACTGAAACGATGGTATTAATTGTTTGTGTCTGTTAATTAAACCGAGGGACACATATATACGTTTGGTCTGATGAAATCATTTTTCATCACGAAAACAATATCAACAAAACAAATGTGTTTTGTGTTATACAGTGTCTTGTTTGTGAGTGAAACGTATTTTTCGAAAAAATCAATAACATTATTAACAAATAGAATGTGAAAATAGAAAAAAATATTAATAAAGAATGGGAAAGTCCATGCACGAGGCGAGGGAATACCGTTTAGTATAATTGCCTCGTGAACTAGTAAAACATTCATTGACAATGACTTGCCTTTTTATTTTTGGCGATGACTCACGTTGAATTTGATTTCTCCAATCCGTATCGTCATCAATCAATTTTATTATCCTTATTCCGCCACAATGGAAATAATTAATTAACGAACTGATCTCTAAAGGATGCGGACTCAGATGGGGATTCAGAATTTGAGGAGGATAGGTGAACGATACAAATATTATGGGTTCAACCTTTAGTTCTTACTATTGCTCCTATTACGCTTTGAAATTTATAAGTTCAAAATTAATTTTTCTAAAACTATATTAATTTTCTTACATATATATTTATTACTTCGTTTGAAAATAATAGGATCAATTGAACCCATTGAGTATATGCTACATCATCCACTGCTGCTAATTTTAATCTGGACATTTAATTTAACTATATAAAATTTACGATGACAAAAAAAAAAGGAATCTGTTAAGTTGATGAGAAGAAGAAAACTATTGTGATTGCAAGCATAGAGAGAGAGAGAGAGAATTGAGCGCTCAACTTCCTTTCATTTTGTATCGAAAAGAACTCTGCTGAATTACAGAGGAAATGTCGGTTATATACAAACTAACTTTCTAACTATGATTAACTAACTACCAGTCTAACTAACTTGGGTTAAGTTAAAATAACAGTACAACGTCTAAGGCATCTTAGTGCAGGTGTCTAATACTTTTACAACCCCCCTCAAGCTAGGGAAAATGAAGATGTTCTTCATCCCTAGCTTGGACAACAAATAGTGATGTTGAAGTTTGCTAAGACCCTTGGTTAGAAGATCAACCTGCTGCTTTGAAGAAGCTAAGTAGACAATTTTCACGAGACCCTGAAGAATCTTCTCACGAATGAAGTGGAAATCGATATCGATGTGTTTAGTACGTTCGTGGAAAACAGGGTTAGCAGCAGTTTGTATGGCTGATTTACTATCACAATATAAAGGTACTGGTAAGGAGATTGGGGCATTGAGTTCTTTGAACAGGCCAGCAAGCCACACAAGCTCAGCAGCAGTGGAGGCCAAACTTTTGTACTCTGCCTCAACAGAGCTGCGAGACATAGTAGATTGCTTCTTGGATTTCCATGAAATAAGGGAGTCCCCATATTGATCACATAACCTGTAACAGACTTTTTACTGAAAGGACAAGAGGCCCAGTCAGCATCACAAAAGGCATGAAGTTGATTAGAGCTAGAAGCTGAAAAGAAAATACCCAGGCTAAGAGACTGCTTCACATACCTCACCACTCTAGTAGCAGCCTCCATATGAGAAGCCTTGTGAGCATACATAAACTGACAAAGGCATTAAACATCATAAGAAATATCCGGTCTGCTGATGGTGAGGTAGAGTAGTCGACCAATAAGCCTTTGATAACTTCCTGGATCAGGTAACAAGGTGTCCTGAGATTGCCCAACACGAAGATCAAATTCTGCAGAAGTAAGCTTGAGATTTAGCTCTAGAGGAGCACCAAGAGGCTTGCAACCAGCTAGCCCCAGATCAGAAATTAACTCCAAGGCATATTTCCTCTTATGCATGAGGATTTCATCCTTAGTTCTTGCAAATTCCAATCCAAGAAAGTATTTAAGTTCTCCCAAACCCTTTATTATAAAATTGCTTTGTAACACATCCTTTGTTGCTTGAATGAGGGAAGGATCATTCCATGTGATAAGGAGATCATCAACATAAATCAGAACAATGACTAACTTGTCTCTTACTTTCTTTGTGAGTAAGGAGTAATCCCTTGAGTGAAGCCAGAATCAACCAAGGTAGTGGTTAATTTGATATTCCACTGTCTAGATGCTTGTTTAATCATTGAGAGATTTAAGTAATCTGCATGCAAGTGGCTTGTCAGATGGATGAGAAAATCCTTGAGGCAACTGCATGTAAACCTCCTCATGAAGGTCTCCCAGTATGAATGCATTAAAGTCATCCATCTGATAGATACACCAACTATTGATTGCTGCCAAAGACAATATAGTTCTGACAGTGACCATTTTCACCACTGGTGAAAAAGTCTCTTGGTAACCAATTCTTTATTTATGATTATAGCCCTTTTCTACCAACCTTGCTTTGAACCAAACCTCTCTATTTCACCAGTGACCTTGTACTTGATCTTGTATACCCATTTACAACCTATGACCTTTTTCCAGTAGGTAAGGGTACGACTGCCCAAGTGTTGTTATCTTCTAAAGCATGAATTTTATCATGGCTTCAACCTACTGATCGGTTCCAAGCCTACACTACTATTGAGTAGCGAGGAGGTCGATGCAGTTTTAACCCAACTAAGTCCGGGAGCGAATCAACAAAGAGTTAATGTTTGGAATTAGGTTAATATATAAGCGAGTTGCGAGCTTTGAATCTAATATATTCTACTTCTATCTTTACTCTAATGGTTGCAATAATTGAAACTAAGGACAATATTTTTGTTGGGTTTTCAAGTGTTAAAAGAGACTGGGGTCGTGACTTCTACTTAGGTGGTTATCTAACGGATGGTAGAATCTAGGGAAAATTTGATTAGTTGGGATTGTAATATAGCTATCACACCCGGATACTCACTCTATACCTTTCGGTAGTTTGAGTGATTTTGCCCAATTTGGCTTTCTCAAGTCCAAATGGGTATTCATACAAATCAAGTGATATTAGCTCAACTCGGGTATTACTATCTCTAGGTTTAACCCTTTAATTGGGGCTATCAATTTCTTGAGTTCACCCCAATTCCTTGTTAGCCTAATTTTTCTAGACTTAGTCACTCTTTCTCAAGTAGAGACTAAGTCATAAAGGCATGAATCAATGTTTGCCACTATTAATTCTTGAGTTCTAGCAAGAACTAGGCTAAATATCACTAACTCATTCACATTCAAGCTCTAAAATCAAACACACATTAAATAGCCACACTATGGGTCACAACCCTAGCTATGTGTTTAGCTACTCATGAAAATAGAAGAAATTAAAGATGAAATGAAGATAAAATCCATAATATTAGATTATGAGATAAAAATCTAATGTTAAGAAGTGAATCTAGTACAAAATTTCCGAAAACAGTAAAACTAGCCGTCTCAGGTGCTCATACAAAACATAACATGACCTAAAAATGATAAAAAGTTCTATTTATACTAAGCTGAAAATATCTGATAAAAATGCCTCTGCGGAGGTTGTGCGGCCGCACTCTTGCTTTCGCGGCTGCACAATTATGGTGCGGTCCGCGTTCTTTACTTTTGATTCTCGCTTGACTGGATTTTTGCGGACCGCATAATTTTAAGTCCGGTTGCGCTCATGATTATGCGGCCGCATAAAAGTGACGCGGTCCGCACTTGCTTGATTTTTACTTGAGACAACTCTCTGAACCTTCATCATCGCGGACCGCATAATTGTGTGTGCGACCGCGCTTAACGTCCTGCGTCCGCACAATTCTGGTGCGGTCCGCACTCCTTCATTTTGCCCAAGGTTTCAACCCTTTGATTTTTGTTCATCGCGGACCGCATAATTTTGATTGCGGCCGCACAATATTGGTGCGATACGCTCTCATCATAAAGCAAAAATTACAAGTCTCTGAATCTCCCTCTTGCTGACCGCATACTTTTGATTCGCGGACGTACAATGGCTTTTGCGGCCGCACAATATTTGTGCGGTCCGCACTGTAGGCCTCTTTGTCCAGTCTTGGTTTTTGTTCAACTTTTGATTCCTTTGTGAGTTGATTCTGATTCCTTTGGCTCATTTTGAACAATCCTTCCAAGCAAGCATATTTCATTGGTTTTCGGGAATACCTTCAAGCATTTTTGGCCTAAAATACAAGTAAAAGAGAGAAAATAATAGGTTAAAATCTCACTTATCACCCACCTACAGTCTTTAGCTGATTCATAATAAGACTTAGGTTCTATTTCTGTTGTCATGTTTGCTACATAACTCTGATATACATCTGATAGACTTGCATAACTCAGCACATTAGTTAATGGATACAGATAATTATTGGTTGTTGCCTTCCCTTTATTCAGACTCACAAAATCCCTAGGCTATATGGGAGGTTTGCTTGTTCTTTCATACTTTTTAGTGTAGTAGGAGCCTGAGTAGCAACTACTACAAGAGTTGCAGGAGCCTGAATCATCTATGATGTAATGACTTCCAGCAGGCATAACTTCTACTGAGGTTGTGGCACTCTCACCAGGTGAGTTTTCCCATCATTCTCTTGTACTTCTGGATGAGGTGCAATATCCCCAGGTGTAATTTGAATAGGTTGTGTTGGTTCTTGATGCTAAGTGGATTCAGTTGTTGGTTCTGTTAGTTCTTGTTATTGAGTGGATTCAGTTGCACCTTGGTGTTGTAAGTCATCAAAAGATGGAAATTCCGAGTCATAATGAACTTGCTGAGGGAGTGATGGTGCTTCTTTCTGAGAGACAAGTTTGAAAGGGAAAATTGATTCATAGAAGACTACATCTCTACTCACAAGTATTGTCTTATTGTGAATCTCATACAATTTATATCCCTTTTGAGTTGGCAGATATCCTAGTAAGATTGCTTTAGTAGCCCTTGGTCCAAATTTGTCCCTTCTCAACATATTGGTTTCATAGAAAAGACAACCAAGTGTTCTCATATGGGATAACGAAGGTTATTTGTGATAAAGCAACTCATATGGCATCTTATTTCCAAGTACTGAAGATGGTACTCGATTGATGATGTAAACTGCAGTCTCAATACAATCTCCCCAGAATCTATTTGGTAGATGACCTTGAAATCTGAGTGCACGAGTAGTTTCAAGGATGTGTCTATGTCTTCTTTACACCACCCCATTTTGTTGGGGTGTATGTGGACATGAACTTTGGTGAATTATTCCATATTGTTTGAATAACTCTGCACAATTTTGGTTAAAGAATTCAGTCCCATTAACCGACCTAAAAGTTTTAGCTTTTTTCCCAAACTGTGTGTGGACCAAATCAAGAAATATTTTAAGTATAGTAACTACATCAAATTTTAGGTGCATCAAAAACACCCATGTCCATCTAGAAAAATCATCAACCATTGTAAGAAAATACCTCATTCCATTATATGTAGGCACTTTATAGGGACCCCAGACATCCATATGTAACAAGTTGAAAGTCTCAACAGATTTATTATCACTAGTAGGAAATGACATTCTAGTTTGCCTAGCTATTAGACATACATCACAATGATTAATGCTGAAGCTAGATTTAATCTTCTTCAATACAGACATAGGAACATGTCCTATCCTTTTATGTCAGGTATCTGCATCTACTGTCTCTGTCACTGCCATAGACCTCTTACCAACTGGTACCCTTCCTTTCCTTAGAGAATGTAAAACATACAAACCTTCTTCCTCTCTACCAATCTCCTTCACCTTCCCAGTGAAGAGATCCTGAAATATGAAGAAATCAGGAAAGAAGGTAGCATAACATTTCAAGCTCTTTGTCAACTTTGAAACAGACAAGAGGTTGAACTTAAATGCTGGCACACATAACACATTCTCAAGCATATCACCTTTCCGTTAACTGAAAATTGCCTATCTGAGTTATGGCTGCAGACTCTTCATTTGGGAGTTGCACATTTCCAGAATTTCCTACCATTGAGCCATCACATAAAGCATTTTTATCACTAATCATGTGATTTGTTGCCTATGTATCTACTATCCATTTTAAGTCAGCCACATTGACTGAAGGAATCATACCTGCCATGTTTGCATTGTGTTCAGTCATTTGAGATTTGCTTAGTATATTTAGGATCTGTTGATACTGCTCTTGTGTAAAATTTGGTACCTGTGCCTGTGATCTGTTTCCAATATGCTGAGGTATGGTTCTTTCACCACTGCTCCTGTTTCCTCCTAGTGCATTAGCTTTTCTTTTTTTTCCTTTGAAATCACTAGGATATCCTATGATCTTATAACAGTTCTCTTTGATGTTCCCCTTCATATGATAGAACTCGCATTGCATCAGCTTGAAATAGTTATCCTTCGTATGTCCTTTCATGTTGCAAAACTCATAATACATAGGTGGTTTTTCTTCTTATGCAATCCATTCCTTGCAGTGAAGAGAGCAGTTGGATCCATATGATCATTTGAATTGTAAGCTCCTCCTGCAACTAGTTTTTGACTTTCATCTTGCACAATTAGTGCATAAGCTTGGTTGACACAGGGTGTGGGTGACATCATGAGAATTTGGCTTTGAGCCTGGCTGTATCCATCGTTCAAACCCATAAGGAATTGCAATAGTCTTTGGCTCTTCAAATGAGTTACAAAATCTTTCGATTTATCATAACAATAAGGTATAGGAATAATAGAGTCAACCCCAGCCCATAAGTCTTTCATTTTCGAATAGTAGATCGAAACAGAGGAAACACCTTGTGTCATTGTTGAAATTTCCTTATGGAGGTGATAAACCCTAAACAAATTCACCTAATCAAATATCTCTTTCAAATCATCCCCCACACCATCCCCCACGCCATGTGCATCGTTGTGGAACAATACTCCACTAAGTAAATCCTTGCTCACATTACTCATAATCCACGATCTGACCAATTAGTTACATCGATCCTATTGTTTTTCAAGTTATTTATCCACATCTTCCCTCAAAACTGAGTCATCTATAAAACCTAATTTGTTCTTACACTCTAGGGCTAATTTCATTGCTCTGCTCCAAATACTATAATTCTCCATTCCTGTAACGACAATTAAAGTTTGAATCACGCCTGGCAAATCTGATGGCTGAAGGTAAAGTGGATGATTGTGATCGATCGTGCTTGAAAATGAAGTTCCAGCGTAAGAATTCACCATCTCTCCAAATTAGGGGTTCAATTTGACAATTTGACGAAAAACTTTCGCGAGCTTCGAAGAAGAATCTCTCGATTTCCTTACCAATTATCGAAAGCAAAATCCCTAGATCTTTTCAATTGCTGCTCTGATACCATGTTAAGTTGATGATAAGAAGAAAACTATTGTGATTTCAAGCATAGAGAGAGAGAGAGAATTGAGAGCTCAACTTCCTTTCATTTTGTATCGAAAAGAACTCTACTGAATTACAGAGTAAATGTCGGTTATATACCGTAACCAAACTAACTTTTTAACTATGATTAACTAACTACCCGTCTAACTAACTTGGGTTAAGTTAAATTAACAGTACAACGTCTAAGGAACCTTAGTGCAGGTGTCTAATACTTTTACAGAATTTTAGTGTGTCTGCTTGGAAATTTAAAAGAACAAATCAAACCAAAAATGAAAAAGAAAAAGAAAGTAGTAAATTAGTACGCAAGAAGGCAAACTAAGCTTGCCCGTCTTCCATCGATGCGCTCAATTACAAAAACAACAACAACAACAACAACAATCCCAATTTGATCTTTACATGTGGGGTCTGGGGAGGGTAGTCTGTACGCAGACCTTACCCCTACCTAATGTAGGTAGAAAAGCTATTTCCAATAGACCCTCGACTCAGGAAGGGTAAGAAAAAGAAAGAAAAATATGGAACAAAAAAGATATACAATATCCAATAATAACAACACGGAATACAATATCTAAGGTGAACAAAACCACATACCATAATAAAAATCAAAGAATATGAAGGAAAATGCATGCTACTAAGCCTATCGGTGAGCACTATAAACTACCTAGTAACCTTCTACCTTAATCCTCCACCTCCACACCCTCCTATCAAGTGTCATGTCCTCAGTGAGCTGAAGTAGCGCCATGTCCTGCCTAATCACTTCTACCCAGTACTTCTTAGGCCTACCTTGACCCCTTCTCAAACTCTTCATGGCCAACCTCTCACACCTCCTAACAGGGGCATCAATGCTTCTTCTCCTAACATGTCCGAACCATCTTAGCCGCAATTCCCGCATCTTGTCCTCCACGGAAGCTACTCCCACTCTGTCCCAGATAGCTTCATTCTAAATTCTATCTCGCCTGGTACACCCACACATCCATCTCAACATCCTTATCTCTGCTACTTTAATCTTCTACACGTGGGAGTTCTTGACTGGCCAACACTCAGCCCCATACAACATAGCGGGTCGAACGACCACTCGATAAAACTTACCCTTAAGTCCTAATGGCACCTTCTTATCACATAGAACACCGGAAGCGAGCCTCCACTTCATCCACCCCGCTCCGATGCGATGTGTGACATCTTCGTCAATCTCCCCGTTACCCTAGATAATAGACCTGAGATACTTAAAACTCTCTCTCTTGGGGATAACTTGAGCATCAAGCTTAACCTCTATGTATGCATCATGGGTCTCACTGAATTTGCACTCCAAGTATTCTGTCTTGGTTCTACTCAGTTTGAAACATTTAGTGTCCAAGGTCTGTCTCCAAACCTCCAACCTCGCGTTAACTCCGCTACGCGTCTCGTCAATCAACACTATATCATCAGCAAATAGCATGCACCAAGACACCTCCCCTTGGATATGACGCGACAATACATCCATCGCCAAGACAAACAAAAATGGGCTAAGAGCCTATCCCTTGTGCAACCCCATCATCACAGGGAAAAGGTCTAAGTCACCACCCACATTCCTCACCCCAGTCTTAGCATCATCATATATATCCTTAATCACCCTAATGTACGCCACCGGAACTCCTCTAACCTCCAAACCCTCTACAGGACCTCCCTCAGAACTTTATTGTATGCCTTCTCAAGGTCAATAAACATCATATGTAAATCCTTTTTCCTTTCGCTGTACTGCTCCACTAATATCCTTACCAGATGAATCGCTTCCGTAGTCGAACGCCCCGGCATGAATCCAAACTGATTCTCGGAAATAGGCACGCACTTCCTCACCCAGGCCTCCACCACTCTCTCCCAAACCTTCATAGTGTGACTCAATAACTTGATACCTCTATAATTGTTGCAATTTTGGATATCACCCTTGTTCTTGTAAAGCGGAACCATCGTACTCCACCTCCATTAATTGGGCATCTCCTTTGCCTTAAAAATAACATTAAACAACCTAGTGATACTTTGAGCTTGGGGACATATCTATATATATATATATATATATATATATATATAATATTACTATACATGATCTAAGGAGCAGAGCATGGGTTCACATGCCCTAAGAAATCCCCCTGAATGTGATAGGATAAATGAGATTTCTTTGTCTTTAATTAAAAGTCGTAAGTTCGAGCCCCTAATAATTTTATTTTGATATAAAGTATTTTCTTCTTTTATCGGCCTACATAACGCGAATTTGAATAAGTCGAGCCAACAAAAAAGGTGAGGACTTCTATTTTAAAACTTGTGAATATGACAGGTCATTTTTAGGTTATATGGTGATAGCTAACGTACTGTACATGCTCGGGAGATCTTTTGTCTTATTCATGGTGTATAGAAGAATGAGTATAAGCAAAAAATTCAGCTGAAGCTGCTTCAGTTTTTCTTCTCCATATTATGTAAAAATAACTTCTTTAATGTTCACTTTTGGTTACAACGATAGGATTAGGAGTAATGTAGCTTTCTAAATAAGTTTAAAAACCTATAGGATGCCTTGTATACATTGTCTTGTATATGTATATATAAAAGAAAATATTCCTTTTTTGTCTCTTTGTTCTACGGTCAACAAATTGACCGAATGATTGGCTAATTATTTGAGAGGGAAAAAACATAGTGTTGCAAATTTAAAATAAATAACATAATTATTTCATGTTTATATATCCGATGCATTTTAATATCTCGAGCAAACTAAGGTCATCGACATAGAAATGATTCATATTTTAGATTTTGAACAGAAGATCCTGAAATATTAAGGTGACAAAGTTAGCCCATCTAAAATATGATCCACTCCAATTTGAGCGGATTGAGCTATGTCCTATTTAATTTATTGTTTAATCTATATTGATTATTATGCTTTAGTTAATCTAACTTTTGAGTACCAACAACAACAACTACAACAACTACAAAGTGGGGTCTGGAGAGGGTAGTGTTTACGCAGATTTAGGGGTGGTAATTTGAGCCCAAATTCATTCAATCCGTCCAGAGATTAATGAGTTAGGCTAAAAATATTTTAGCTTATGAGTCAATTTGGGCTGAGCCCAATTTAACCCATTATTTTTTATGACCCATTCTGACCCATTTAGCAGCCCAAATACAACTCATGAAACTCACCCAAACACAAAGAGATCTCAACCCAATTTATTTAGAAATTTAGTTGCCCCAATTTTACATTTTTTTTTGTATTTTCAAATTTCTATTCTTTTGTTTTTCTGCACCACCCACCCACCCTACCCCTACCTCCGTGCGCAAACCCCTCAAAAAAAGTTTTACTTTTTTTTTCCTGCATCACCCACTCACCCATCATACCCCCTAACNTTTTAATTTTTTTTTTTTTTTTTTTGTTTTTCTTCACCACCCACCCTCTCTACCCTCTACCCCCACCTCCACCCGCAAAATATTTTTCAACTTACACATTTTAAGGTAAAAGGTTTTTTAATGCAAGATGAGCATGGTTCAAAAATATGGGTCAAGTTGGGCGGGTTGGGTTATGACTCATTGTTTACCCCATCTTGACCCAGCCCATATTAGCCCAAGTACACTTTGGGTTGAGTTGGGCAATGACCCATTTATTGACCAAACCCATTTTAAACCGCTCAAATTCAGCCCAACCCGCCCATTCGCCATTCCTACGCAGACTTTACCCCTACCCCGATGAGACAGAGAGACAGTTTCCAATAGACCCTCGGCTCAGGAAGACAAAAATAAAAACAAGAAAAGATAATTCATTAAATTTATTCATTGATTAATTTAATCCATTTTAACTCATTTAAATTCACGTAGATTCGTCCATTTGTCACCCTCATGAGAGATTTAACCATATATATATATATATATATATTATTTTGTTTAAATATCCAAAATAGACAAACTAGTAATGTACGGTCCTCCTAGCGTTTACAAGAATTTCCCATGTACAGTGTAAAAGAGTAATAACTAAAATATTATAATAGATAGACTATCTGAATTTTAAAAAGTCTGAAAATGATCGCTTTAAAAAAAAGTAATATCATGTGTTGCACGGTTTTACTTACTCCAATAGAATTGGATTGGCATCTATGACTTTGAATTGAATTTACTTTTCAACGCATGAAAATATGGGATGTGAACACTTCATTAAATATTTATTGCTACGACTACGAAAAAGATATCCCCATGTGTACATGGAGTATATAATAGTACTATTCAAGATATTCTCATATGATCGACTAACAATGAAGGAACTTAAACATTATATTATGGATTCAATCTAAAAGGAGAACTGACAATAAGATCTCTAGATTTGTGAAATATCCTAATTAGATGAATAGGTTGTGGAAATCGTCGCTAATGCTTGCGTTAAGGTAGGCTATTTATATCACATACCTTAGGGTTCGGTCCTTCCTCGAACCCTGTGTGAATGCGGCCATACCTTGTGCACCCACTATTTTTTTTTCCGTGGTTCATTACTGCTAAGGAATTGTCTGATGTCTCTACCAATTTGGATGGAGCTGCTTAATTTTTTCAGTTCCCGAACTTGGCGGCAATTATAAAACCAATATACGTACATGGAATTTAATTTATAAGCACTGGCACGGTAAATATCTTTTATACAATTGCTGTAATTTAACCAGTTATATAGAATTCATTACTCAGATGGTCACTTAATTATATATTCGAAATTTCTAACAAAGTCATCTTTCTTTCGTTTGTAACAACAAAGTTACTTAACTATGTCAATAACACTCAAAAAGTCACTCAATTAGATTTCTTAAATTTTTGATCGCCAAATACTTATTTTACCATCTAAAGTTTATCTTCTTCTTTTTTTTTTAATTTTTTTTAAAGCTTTTTAACATAATAATTTTTTTCTCTTTTTAATTTGTATTATGGACTTACCTTAGAATAAATAAATTTTGTTTATAAATTAAAAAAATTAAAATAGTATTTAAGCATATATAATGTTAGAATAATAAAATATTGAGCATAGTAGAAGTTAATTAGAAATATTTATTCATAATAATAATTTTGATATTTACAAAATAACTCAAAAATTTATTTATACAATAAAGAATGAAAGAAAATAAAAGTTTTAAAATATATATTCTATGCACGTACTATAGAAAATAATTATTTAATATAAGGGTAATTTTGTAATATACATTACATATTCTTGAATATTATGCCCAATTATATTATTATTTCGGCATTATATATGCTAGAAAAATATTTTTTTATTTTTTAATAAAATATTTTGTCTATAGGTAAGTCAAAATGTTGATTAAAAAGAGAAAAAAATTATAATATTAAAAAAGACAAAAAAAAGCAAAAGATAAAAGTTGATAATTTAGATGGTAAAATTGGTATTTGGCTATCAAATGTTTGATAAATCTGGTTGAGTGACCTTTTGAGTGCTATAGACATAATTAAGTGACTTTGTTGTTACAAACAAAAGAAAGATGATTTAAGTAGATAATTTTGGAAAGTTGAGTAAGCATATGAGTAATGGACTCCACATTCCGACCTCGTGCACTGATTATAAAGTTAAAGTTATCATAAGACTATAAGAGTATGATTATTTGCCTCTATATGACTTAAATATTTGTCTGCATCAAGATCGAACAATTAGGTGGAATGCAAGTTTAATATCTCTGCTTCTCCCAAAAATGGTGTGCAATTGGAAAAAGAGGAACGACAAGAGTAACTGGCCAACTAAAAATGTTACTGTTTTCATTGGAGAAATAGTGCTATGCTTGAGAGGCTCTATGATTATACGGTAGATAGCAGTCCGTTGAGAACAGACTTAGGAAGTTTTGGCCATTACTATCTCACAAAGTTTGAAGATTTAAATAAAAAGTATGGAAATTTGGAGCAAGGCTGAAGAAAAAGGGTATGAAGACTTGAAGATTTGAAGAAAATCTGGGTAAGAACCTAAAAACAATTATGAAGATTTGAAGATCAAAGGGGAAGATATGAAAGTTTGAAAGAAGTTGATGATAGCTGTGAAATTTGAAGGTAGAAGCTTGATCGGAAAGTGAAAAAGAACAAAAGATAGAAGCTTTTATAGGGGAAGTATGCAACGCATCGCATTCGAAGACAACCAGCCGATGGTTGACATGTGTATGAAGTCAGAACGGGACGATTGATGGGACGTTCCGACTTCTTCGTCGTTTCGGTCATGACGTATGAAGGAAGGAACCGGGGTTCATCTATCGTTTCTAATCGTTTCAGCAAACCTACTCTCTGAAAAATGAGGGGACTATCTGTATATGAGTAAAACCTGTGCTAGCGAGCACCCTGATTTTCCGGTGGGGGAAATGAAGCAGTGACATAACTACTCGAAATCGAGATCGAAGCCAGGATTCTCTCGCACTAAGGTCCAGACGAAGCACTCACCACCGGAGCCATTGAGACAACGCCCCCCGAATCCGATTCGGGCTCCAAGACCTCGGAAGGCACAATCAAATGATTGCACACGACTAACGAAGGGCTGTAATATCCGCGCCCAACCGGATATCATGGCGTGGATCTCGGCCCATATCAACAGTTGATCAGTGATTAACGAAAAAGAAGATTTTTACCTTTCTTAGAGTTGTACTTAAAGTAAAGCTCCTTTACTATAAAAAGGGGAAGTTTTGTTATTCAATAAACACACTATAACACGCATATCAATGCAATATAAACTTGTTTTCTCTGTTTCTAAGCTATTCAAAGGTTCTTATTCTTGTTCATAGCTTTTCATATTCTACGAATTGAAGGCAGATTAATTGTTAAGCCCACAACCGAGCCCGTATTCCGTACTACTGCTGGTTTGGCTGTTTACTCTATCTTCCATTTGCTTATCTAACATTATTGATCACTTGTATCGGATTAATCCACATATCCTTAAAATCGAATATGAATTCAATTGTTTTCTATTTTAGAGGTAAATATAAAAATCCTTAATGTGTTTATTGTTTACCCGATAAGAAAATTGAATAATCCGTCCCCAAACCGTTAAGCCGTTAATTATAAAATCTCAATTCGTTCACCATCTATTATCCCAATAATCCAATACCAATAAGCCATCGGTTCGCTTCGGTTAATGGTTTCGGTTTGGTATGGAACAACCCTAATCGACGCCTTATCACCCTAGTGGGAACGAACAAGCAAAATCTACAAACAAGATCATATTCCAAAATTTGAAAAAGAAGTTGACCGATGCCAAAAGGAAATGGATGGAAATTCTACCCGAAGTCTTGTAGGCATACCGTACAACTTCGAAGTCTAGTACCGTGGGCACTCTGTATTCATTAGTCTACGGTGCCGAAGCATTAATACCGCTCGAAGTGAGAGAACTGAGCCTCAGGTTCCGATATGCGACCGAAGAAACGAATGGTGATGCCATGATTACGAGCCTGGAACTATTGGATGAAAGATGAGAGGGTGCCCAAGTCCGGTTGTCCGCCCAGAAACAATAGATAGAATGATATTACAACCGAAAAGCCAACCTCTAACACTTCAAGATCGGGGACTTGGTGTTAAGAAAAGTAACACCGCATATCCGAAACCCGAAATAGGGAAAGTTGGGACCGAATTAGGAAGGACCATATCGAGTCGTCACAATAATAGGCAAGGGCTCATACAAACTCGAAGAGGGAAACGGTGCACAACTACCGAACAACTGGAACGTGACGCACTTGAAGCTGTACTGCTAAAATACGATCTCATTTAATTTTTTATAATATTATGAATCAAGATAACACTTGTAGGAAACAACCAAAGGAGAATGTGACTAGTAGGTTTGAAAGCACGCGTTGCACTCTTTTTCCCTTGAATCGGTTTTGTCCCAAATGGATTTTCCCGCAAGGTTTTTAACGAGGCAACAATAATCGTGCTAATTTAGATTCGAGACCGGTTTTAAATCTAAGTCAAGGTACTTAGCAAGGAAAGAAGGAAACTTTGTACTTGAACAACTTAGGATCGGTGGTTAGGATTTATTGTATGGGCCAAACGGTTAAGTGAACAGTGCCCGCGTAGGCCACCTTAGCCATAATACAAGCCTTTACACTCTTTCGATCATGTACTTTACCCACAGAAATGAAAAAAGTTTCCACCTTGCTATTACGTATTTTTGCCTCTTCAAACATAGAGTCTAAGGGCTACCCCTATTCGGGGACTATCGAGCCTAAGCGCTACCTCTATTCGGGGACTATCGAGCCTAAGGGCTATCCATATTCGTGGACTACCGAGCCCAAGGGCTACCCCTACTCGGGGACTGTTGTCCGAAATAAGTTCGGGCAACTCGGGCTACCAAATACCAGAGGCACAAACCTATTAGGTAGTGCCTAAACACGAAACGTTACACCCACCCTAAAAAATCGCTCGGAGACGTCCGAAGCTCGTAATCAGAACATAAGGACTTTATAAAAATTCAAAACCTGCTAAAAGGTTACCCTCGGCAAAAGCATCATCTAAAATAACTTAAGCATCTTGGAAAAACCGTCGGTCACACCGAGTTTTCAAGGCCTCGATCAAATAAAGTTGCATTGAAGTAGGGCTCTGTTCGGACATATGAAAAATGAACGACTTATTAATACATTTGATTCTATGTTAAGGCATCAAAAATATTTGCAAGAATAGAGATTATGAAAATATGCTAAAAAAGTAGAGACTTGAAATTGCCAGAAAGGGAAATTTTATATATTCCGGAATGTATTTACAAAGGCCCAACAAAAAATGCCTCAAAATAAACAAAAAAAATACACAAAACAAAAACTAAAAAAGTTCTAAGGCATTCATGCCCGATCTTCACCTGGGCCCGACTCGTCACCAAAACCATCGGAGCCTTCAGACCCCCCAGAACCCTCGGAGACTTCGGCACCTTCAAGCTCGAAAAGTTTCTTCGCCTCGGCCTCAAGCTTTAATGCTTCCTCGATCTCGGCTGATAGGACGAAGCCTCGGGCGTTAATTTCTTCGAGGGTCTCCCTTCGAGAGATCCGCCTCACATATTCGGCATTGGTCTTCAGTTAGGCCTCGGTTGCTTCGACGTCAGCCTTTTATTGGGCCACCATCTCCTCAGTATCGGGAGAGGTTGTCTCCAGCTTCGACTTTATTTCCTCGTGCTCTCTACCGAGGGCATCCCGCTCTATGACAACGGAGCTCAGTTGTGCTCGGAGATCTTTATTCAGCTGACCCCGCTTGTCAGCTTTCTCCTTCACCACCCGAAGTTGAACCTTTACCGATGTCACATTTGACTGGGCGTTTTCCTTTTCCGAAGTCAGCAGATCCATCTTGCTCTTCCACCCATCGGCCATGGCTTGGATCTCATTCATCTTCTTTCGGAGTTGGTCGACCTGGTCGATATTCTGTTGGAACTGCAAGGTTTTGTCATTATCCACTACGACTAGTTCCTCGTTTCTAACTTCAAATACCTTTACCTTTTCGACCAAGTCAGCATGTTCCCGCCTTAGGGACGATGCTTCCTTGTAAGCCCTATCCAGCTTGGCTTGAAGATCCCTGCAGGTCCTGTCTTGTTGCTCCCTGAGGAGCTTGTACATATCCTTCTTTCGAGCCTGCTTCTTGAGTTCGAGCTCGGGCTGATTGACCTCGACACGGTATAGGAGGAAACTCTCGTGGTGAAGTACCAAGTCCTGCAAAGCAATGAAGGTCGTGAGAAATATCAAAACTTAAGCAAAATACGAGAAGACATAATGATGCCTTACCCGGTTTAACGCCTGCTGAGCCTCATTGAGAAGACGCGGCACGTACATGATCTTGTCTAATTTCACACCCCAATTCAAGGTTATGAAAATGGTCGATGCAATAATAACACCCAACAAGAGTCGGGGTCGAATTCCGCAGGGAGCTATATGTGTGGGAGTTAGTTGTATATATCGTAGCGTGTGAGTTTGAATATCTAAATATGCACTTCACAAATTTTGGTTGTTTTAAAGTCTAATTTAAACTACGATTGCAAGTTGAGAAATAAAACTAGGAGATTGTTTTTGTTGTTTTTTAAATGTTGTAAAAAGCCTAGGGCTATGACCTTCACCTAGGTGTTTCCCTAATGGGATATAAACTTTAAAGATCGATTTATTGGTCGAGGTGCATTATTGCTATCAGCACTCAATTACCCACTCAATACCTCTCGGTGAGAGAGTGAATTTGCCCAATTTGGCTTTCTCAAGTCCAAATGGGTATTGAACAAAACGGTTGATAAAAAGCTCAAGTTGGGTTATTACTATCTCTAGGTTCAACCCTTTAATTGGGTTATCAATCTCTCGATTGGCCTAATATCTTGTTAGCCAAGTTTTCCTAGACTAAGTCTCTCTTTTTCAAGTAGAGACCAAGTCAAATAGGCATGAACGAATGTTTGCAACCATTAATTCCACAAATAAAATCAAGAACAAGGCTATATAATAAACATCCAACCACAAACAAACATTATATTAAACACCTATTAAGTTTACACACTAGGGTTGGGTCACAACCCTAGTGAAATCTAGCTACTCATGCTTGAAATGGAAGAAAAAGAAGAAGAAATGATAATTAAACTCATATTGCTAATTAAAATGATAAAATCTATGTTAAGATAGCTCAAAATATGAAAAACTACTAAAAAAGGTAAAAGGAAATGGCTACTCTAGCATCTGATGTCAAAAGTTGACCTAAAAATGTGAAACTCGTCTATTTATACAGGGCTAGAAATTTCAGACAAATAATTCCATGTGGGGTCTGCACTTTTCTTCAACTTGACAGGATTGCAAGTCTGCGGTCGCATTATTCTGATCTGCGGCCGCAATGCACTCTTTCTGCGGTCCGCAAAATTGTGACTGTGGCCGCATCTTGCTCTTCTGCAGTCCGCACAATTGTAACTGCGGCCGCATAGTTCTTCTTCTGTGGCATGGTCCGCACTTTTGATGGACTTGGAATGAACATTCTCTGAACTTTGCTCCTGACCCAGCTTTTGCGGCCGCACAATTCATGTGTGGACCGTACTTTGCACTAGACTCTGATGGATTTTCCTTCACAACCTACGGCCGCAGATGATATTCTGTGGTCTGCACTTTTGAGCTTTTGTGCCTTTTATATCTTTGAGTTCAAATTACTTCTTTTTGAGTTAGATTTCATCTCGGGAGTTCATCTTTCAATATTCCTGCAATTAAACACATTTCATTAGTTTTCGGGAACACAATTAAATTCTTTTGGAGTAAAACCAAAGATAAAAGACGCTAATAAGTAATCAAAATCCCCACTTATCAGTCCAGTTCGTTTATTTTATCCTGGTCCTCTTCGTTCACTAGGCATCAAAGGTAGCTGACTACGTTCACGGGAGCAGATAGAACCCTGAAATCCTGTGGGATAGTAAGAATAACCGATCTCTTGCGACCAGGGTCCACAACTAGAGCGGGAAACTGATTAATCAATTTTGGGCTCGAACTTGGCCCACCAGCTTCTGAAGATATATCCTTCTTCGGCACTTCAAGTCGCCCAGCCCGAAAAAATCTTCCAAAGTGGAAGAGTCCACACCATCGAAGAAAGAATGAAGGGCTCCTTTCCTACTTGGGCCTCCTCAAGCCTGGAATCGGTGTAGGAGGAGTCTCCATAAAGTCTATTACACCGGGCACTTCTTTTGGAGTGGAGCCGACGTCCCTGGGAGTCCCACCCTCATCTCCATATCGGCCTCTCGAGTCTGAGGGAGGTCGGCCTCACGAATCTCCCCCTCGGTTGTCGCCTGCCCCCCGGGAGGGGTCGATCCATGGGCGATAAATTTTTTGTCTTCTTCTGACTCATCCTTGAGCCGAAGATGCGAGTCGCAATTTGGAACCCGGGAGATGGTACTCTTCTTGGGCTTGCGAGTCACCCTCTTCTTTGGCTTCACCTCGGGACCTGGGAAGCCCGAAGGTTTCTTTTTTCCTCTTCTTTTTTTCCCCTGCGGCAACCCTGGGCTGTCCCATAACGGAGGGATCAACAGACAAGGATACGTCCTCATCCCCTTCCAAAGGCCTAAGCTCGATGGTCTTAGGAAACCTATAAAAGGAAGAAAAAGGGTCAGTATGATGTGAGTTAAGAACACAGTTATAGTTATTCGAAGGAGAACCTTACCATGAGAACGGGCCTCCCATCGGCTCTTTGAAAGATTACACCATGAGGTTTCGAAGTATGACATCTGTTTGCAGATGCCTTTGATCCACTCTTTAAGACGAGGGACTGCATTTGGAACCCGGACAACAACTGCACAACCACAAATACGCATGATGAGAAAGAAAATGAAGAAAAATTGACACTTAAGGAAGAGCTGCACTTACGAGATGCATTCCACTTCTTGGGGAATGTCGTAAACTCAGGAGGGATCAAATATTTAGTATTCACCCGAACGAAGCGTCCCTGCCAGCCTCGGTCTCGGTCTTTGTCAATACTCGAAAAGGGGGCCTTGCTGACCCGGCGAGTAAGCTTGATTAGCCCCCTTCGAAAAAATCGGGGACTGTACAGACGGAGCAGGTGGTTGAGGGTAAATCCACGAGACTCAGTGTTATTCAAAAAATAACGGAGGACAATTACGATCCTCCAAAGAGATGAGTGGATTTGCCCAAGGCACACCTCGTATCTCTTGCAAATATCCAAAACAACTGGGTCTACCGGGCCCAGCGTGAAGGGGTAAGTATTAACACTTGAATACCCCTCCACGTGGGTAGTAATAGCATCCTCAGACCCGGGGAATACTACATCGTTGCCTTCGTATTTACAGTCCTTTTAGATCGGGAGAAGGACGTCTTCAGTAACGGAGCATATATACCTCGATGCTCCTTCACCACGGCCTTGTTTGGATGAGGGTTTCTCGACCTTGAAGTCGTCCGCTATTGAATAGCCCCAGGAATAAACATTTTCAAGGGGGCTCGGGGGCCGGTTCGGTGGCAGCCACTTCGGTAACAGTCGTCTCGAGGACAACTATTTTGGAAGTGACCGCCTCGGTACCGACGACATGTTGGAAGATGTAGAGGTAGCCCACTGAGGAACTGACCTGGAACTTTGTCCATTACTATCTGAGAAAGTTTGAAGATTTACATAAAAAGTATGGAGATTTTAAGGAGCAAGGCTCAAGAAAAGGGTATGAAGACTTGAAGACTTGAAGATTTGAAGAAAATCTGGGTAAGAACCTAAGAACAATTCTGAAGATGTGGGGGAAGATATGAAAGTTTGAAAGAAGTTGATGATATATAGCTGGGAAATTCGAATGTAGAAGCTTGATCAGAAATTGGAAAAAGAACAGGAGATAGAAGCTTTTATAGGGGAAGTACGCAACGCTTCACATTCGAAGACAGCCACCCATTGGTTGACATGTGTCTGAAGTCAGAACAACACGATTGATGGGACGTTCCAACTTCTTCGCTGTTTCGGTCATGACGTATGAAGGAAGGAACTAGGGTTCATCTATCGTTTCTCATCGTTTCGGCAAACCTACTCTCTGAAAAATGAGAGGACTATCTGTATACGGGTAAAATCGGTGCTTGCGAGCACCCCGATTTTCTGGTGGAGGAAACAAAGCCGTGACATAACTACTCGGAATCGAGATCAAAGCCAGAATTCTCTCGCACTAAGGCCCGGATGAAGCACTCACCACCGGGGCTATCGAGACAATGCCCCCGAATCCGGTTCGGGGCTCCAAGACCTCGGAAGGCACAATCAAATGGTTGCTCACGACTAATGAGGGGCCGTGGTAGCCGCGCCCAACCAGATATCGCGACGTGGATCTCGGCCCGATCAACAGCTGATAAGTGATTAACGAAAAAGAAGATTTTTACCTTAGAGTTGTACTTAGGTTAAAACTCCCATACTATATAAAGGGGAAGTTTAATATTCAATAAACACACTATAACACGCATACCAAGGCAATATAAACTTGTTTTCTCTCTTTCTAAGCTATTCAAAAGTTCTTATTCTTGATCATAGCTTTTCATATCTTTTTTGGCTACGAATCGAAGGCAGATTAATTGTTAAGCCTACAATCGAGCCCGGATTCAATACTACTGTTGGTTTGGCTATTTAGTCTATCTTTCATTTGCTTATCGAACATTATTGATCACTTGTATCGGATTAATCCACATACCTTAATACTGCATATAATTTCAATTGTTATCTATTTTAGGGGTAAACATATATATATATATATATAT
>ML258792.1:9521-22190 GCA_005239495.1 Nicotiana undulata | reverse complement strand
AAACCTGTGACTCAGGGGCAAGTAAAACATAAGTTCTCCCCGATCACGAATCAAACCTGTGACTCGGGGGCCATGAATGCATGAATGCGTATAGAGATATATATGTGTGTGTGTGTGTGTGTGTGTGTGTGTGTGTGTGTGTGTGTGTGTGTGTGTCCCCGCTCTCATCAGTTTTCCATCCGTCATTTGTACGTTAAATGAGTTCCTTGTACTTTTGTGTTTTCCAATTACTTGATAGAGTTATATTTATTTATAAACAACAAATGTTCTCTAAAATACTTTATTAAATGGGTAGCAGATATCCAAATGTAAAATGTTCCAAAAAGTTGTAAAAGACATTTCTACATGATCATCTTAGAAAGTTCTCAGATAACTCTGGAACTTTGCTGATTCGGGTACATATTCCTCTACACTAAGCATATTGTCGTGGAATAAATATACAAATGAAAAATTATTATCATGATCGAAGAGATTTGGTTATATGATGAGCTTTAGGGGGCTATTCTAAAACAAATACATTCAATATCCTTAATTAATTCCTTCCAAATATAGCAAAATTTGTAGGTTCAAGCTATGACGAATAAATTTTGCTTTGGCTATGGAATTTATCAAATCTATTTTCCTTTTTCTTGTCCCATTTTCTGATGATGAGGTGGACGAAGAAGACGATGGCTCGGGTGAACGACTACGCCTCGTTGTTACTCTAACCGGCTTAGGCATGTTTGAGCCAATTAAGTGAGGAAAATTGAGCCAAGCTCTCGAGCCGCAGATTTTGAAAGCGGCTTGATCGTAAGCCACTGCTGCATCCTCCGGTGTCTCATAAGTTCCTAACCACAGTCTTGCACCTCTCCTATCGGGGTCTCTTATCTCCGCCGAAAACGTCCCCCAGGGCCGCTATTTCACTCCTATGTACCGCCTCCAATCTTGCGGCGCGTTTTTCTCACGCGCCACCGTAGGCCCCTTTGTTTCCTCCTGGTACCTCTCTTCGAGATTCGATATTGTTTCCTCCCAAATGGAGGCGTCCAAGCTATTTTCTGCTGAAGGGGTGCTGCCCAAAGTTGAGCTAGGACTATTAGGCAATGCGTTACTTGAACTCATCGGCGAAAGAATTTCAGAAAAATCGGAATCATAATTCAGAAGATGGTTTTCTATTGATTGAAGGAAATCAAGCTCAGAGAAAGAGAAGGTCGCATTAGCGGGATTCATTTTCTTTTCTATAGATATTTGGATGAGTAATTTCTTTCACTTCCACTTACTAGAGTTTATTAATTCTGGATGAATAGAATTGTTGATATTCTACGTCTATTTATATGCTTGGCCTATGATTGTAGCTCTAGTCCCTACCTTTATTTTTTTCTAAGGAATTTCTGTGAAGGTGCCAATTTTAAGCACATTCATGTTATGCATTTTAGTTTTTATTATCCTAATATTTGACAAGGAATAAAATAATGTACTTATCTTTTTTTTTTTTTGGTAAACTCTACACTGCATTAGCAGTGTAGGTGTTGTATTTCATGTAATAAGAGAGGGGGACTAGGCCAAGACCTCTATGTTACAGCAGAATACAACATAAGATTGGTGTACCAGACCATTCTTCAAAAAAGATTGGAGCCAATGGACAAAATGACTCCTAGTCATTCTATACATTCAACTTACATAAAAATTGGACTTATCATATCTACTTCTAAAACTAGGAAGCTGCCATTTATTCAGTTGAAAAGGACCCCTGGCAGCACTAGGTAGTTGATGTATACTTCTATAGAAGTTCTTATTTTCCAGTGTTGTTGCATGTTTTGCCAAAGCATCAGCAACCTGGTTTCCTCTCTGTAACAATGGGAAGTCTGAACTTCATGTTGATCTATCATGTGTGTGATCTCCTCTATGATTCTCCTCATCTTTACATTGGACTCCTTCTTCTTCTTCAACATCTCCACTATGATTAGTGAATCCATTTGAAGCTCAAATCTGCTAAAACCTTGACTTCTGCACAGTTGTATTCCAGCTCTAGCTGCCAAAGCTTCTGTCATATTATTACTACTACAGTTCTATGGAATAGAGAATGCTGCTATGAAATCTCCCTCTGCATTCCTTAGAATTCCTCCAATTCCTGCCTTGTTCCTGCTTCCCAAGTTGCTTCCATCTGTATTTACTTTGATTGTACCTTGTTCCGGCATGCTCCAAGTTACTTCAATGGTTCTTTGCACTTTTTCAAACTTCTCCACGATTTCACATAACCTTCCCAAGGCCATTCTACATGGCATAGAGGAAAGGTCATCCATATAGCTGCTTTGATGTTCCAGAAGATGTTGTGCTCCATTTGCCTTCGCATAAATTTCTTTTGGTTCCCATATCTACATGCACACCAGCCTTTCCACAATTCTCACATTATCAGTATAGGTGTGATCTCTTACAAATATTTGTGAGCACAGTTCTTTGGCCTAGTATTCCACCATTGAATCATCTTGCCTCTAACAATGTTGAAAGAGGTGATGATCCCCAGTGGGTCACCAAATTTCCTCCACAAATAACTAGCCGGTTGACTTTCTAGAAAAGTATGTTGTATAGTCTCATTTACTGGGACTGAGCAGCATACACACCTTGCTGATGTCTGACTTCCTAACTTGCTCAACACATCTTGGAATGGGAGCTTGTTTTGAAGTAATCTCCAAACTAGGAAGGAGATCTTGGATGGCAGGTTCCTTCTCCAGACTTTGGATAGTAAAGGATTGACTGTTTTGTTTCTTCTAATTGTTTGCCAAGCTGAGTTGTTGGTGTAGTTTCCATCTGCTGTCGGATCCCATATTGCATAGTCATCCTTGTTTTGATCTCCAATGGTAATTGCTTCTTGAATCTGTTGAACCAGGTTGATGGGCAAGACTTCCCTCAATTTCTGTTGATTCCATTCTCCATCTGTAATGAAGTCCTTCACCCTTGGATTTGTTGATTTTGACTGTGATGAGTGGTCTCTAGCTAAAGGTCCTTTGCCACTCCAGTTATCCCATCAGAAGCTGCAATTTCCTTTGTTGATCATCCAGTGTATGTTAGGTTCTGCTTTCTCTCTCATTTTCATCATGTCTCTCCAGATGTGACATTGTTTGGTTGCTCCCTTCAAAGCCACTAGGTGGCCTTTAGAGTAGTACTTTGCCCTGAGGAAGTCATTCTATAGATTCTGTTGTGTTCTGAAGTTCCACCATCTTTTGATTGTAAATGTGTCCCCAATATCTTGAAGACATCTGATACAAATACCTCCTTCTCTTTAGGAAAGCATAGATTTTCCCAAGAACTCCAATGGTATTTGTTCTTATCAGTGGTAGCTCCCAAAAAGAAGTTTGCAAAGTATCTTTCCAGAGTGTTTTATGTCGCCTTTGGTGGATTCATTGCTGCCAGTGTATATGTTGGAAGTGCCTGCAAACATGTTTAACTAAAGTTAGTTTTCCTCCATGTGACAACATCTTCCCTTGCCATCCATTGAGCTTTTTAGTTATCTTAGAGATTAGTCCATCAAAATAAACTATCTTCTTTCTCCCTACAAATATTGGACAGCCAAGATACACAAATGGAAACTGTCTATTTAAAAACCATGTTGCCCTCCTCATCCTGTTTATCCTCGATGGTGATGCCTTTGGACCAGTCAGGAAGAAGCTTTTCTCTTGGTTGACCAGTTGCCCTGATGCTGCTTCATACTTGTTGATCACTTTCATGATCATTCTAATTAATTTAGTACGTCCAGCCGTGAAGATCACAATGTCATCTGCATAGGACAGATGACTCACTTGAGGACTCCTTGGACTCATAGAGAAGGCAGTGAAGTCTCTTTCTTGTTGAAGATTATTGAGCATCCTAGATAGGACCTCGGCAGCTAGAACAAATAAAGATGGAGACATTGGATCTCCTTGTTTGAGACCTTGGGAAGATGTGAAGAAACCTTTCCTAGTTCCATTTATGATTATAGAATACCATACACTTGAAACTAGTCTCCATATCAAATCTATCCACAGTTCATTGAAACCAAACCTTCGTAGCACAGATGTAAGGAAGGACCATGACAACCTATCATAGGCCTTTGCCATGTCCAGTTTGATAACCATGTTTCCTCCTTTGTTGGGCTGACTGATACCTTGGACAATTTCCTGTGCCATAAGCACATTTTCAGTTATTGACCTACCCGTTATGAAATCACTTTGATTTTCAGATATCATTTTAGGAAGCATTGGATTCAATCTCATGGACAATATTTTGGAGATTATTTTTTAGGAGAAATTGGACAGGCTAATTGGTCTCATTTATGAGAACGTGGAAGGGGAATCTGTTTTGGGAATTAAGGCTAGGCATGTGTGGCTAAAGAATTTTGTGAGCTGGCCCCCATTGAAGAAATGTTGTACAAACTGAATGAGGTCCTCCTTAATTATTTCCCAGCATTTCTGGTAGAACACACCACTGAATCAGTCAGGGCCTGCCGAACTGTTAGGACACATGCTAAATATAGCATCTTTTACTTCTTCTTCACCAGGAATAGAAGTCAGTAACTCATTGTCTGCTTCAGTCACCAACTTGGGAATGCATTCTAGGATTCTTCTATCTTGGTTAACATGCCTGAGATTAAACAACTTCTTGAAATGCATGATGGCTGCCTTAGTGATTTTTTCTTCCCCTTGAATCCAGCTTCCTCTATGGCTCTTGATTTTGTCCAACTGCATCCTTCTCCTTCTATCTCTTATCACACAATGGAAGTACTTGCTGTTATAGACTCCTTCTTCAAACCATTTTAGTTTTGCCTTTTGTTTGAGAATTGACTGTTGCATAGCTAGCCATCTAATGTATTCCGCATGTGCCTTATTGAGCTCTTGCCTTGTTCCTTCGTCATTAATAATCAGGTCTTGCTCCTCCAAATTCTGTACTTTTTCTTCCCATTCTTTGCATTTCAAGTGTATATCCCCTATCTCTTCTTTAGACCATGAACTCAGTCTTCTACTCAGTGCCTTCAATTTTTGTTGTAATCTCCACATAGGGTTCCCAATGACTTGCTTGTTCCACACCTCTTGGACTATCTCCTGGAAGCCATTTTTTTGTCCAGAACTCCATGAATCTAAAGTATTTAATAGGTTCCTGATGGTTGTTGAGACACTTCATGAGAAGTGGACTATGATCTGAGCCAGTTCTCACAAGGTGTCTAACGCTGTTATTTTGAAACTTCTGTAACCACAGATCATTGATCATGATCCTGTCCAGTCTCTTCCATATCCTCTTCAAAGGTCTTATATTATTACACCATGTAAACTTTGCCCCTATGTAGCCAGCATGTAATAACTCACATTTACTCATACAGTTCGCAAAATCTATGCTTTTGCTGATTCTATATGGTCTTCCTCCCAGCTTCTCATTTGTGTCCAAGATTGAGTTGAAATCTCCTCCCACACACCATGGGCCATTTACCATTTCGTATACTCTTTCCAAGCTTTGCCAAAGGTCACTTCTCTCTGATGAGGTGCATTTAGCATACACAACCGTGACAAAGAGTCCATTGTCTTCACCTTCTTCCTTGAAATTTATAGTAATATGTTGATCCTCATTTGTAATCACTGTTGCTTGGATATTAGTTGTCCAAAAACACCATATCTTGCCATTTCGGTTGAGATACATTGATTGAATCCCAGGAACTTTTGATATCCATCAATCTTATCTTTGTTAACAAACGGCTCCATAATAGCTACAAATTCCACTTTATTAATATTGATCAAGTTTTTCAGTCTATGAATTGCTTTTTTAGACCTCACCTCTCTGATGTTCCAGAAGATCGCATTTATCATAAAAATTAATTTTTTGAGTTTTTTATTACCCCCTTCCTCTGCTTTGGAGGGGGGGGGGGGATACTTCCTTGTTTCTCCTGCCTTTTCCTTCTCGCCTCTGTTGACTTCTACCTCTTTCTATTGATAGACAGTTCTTTTTGTTTGAGCTTCCAGTTGGTCTGTAGTCTGGGTCATTTGAGTCTTCCTTTTCTGGTTCTCCTTTTATTTTAGTGTCCCCTACACAGTCCCCTTCCAGTTTATCTTCTTCCTGTGCCATATTGTACCCCCCCCCCCCTCATTTAACTCCACAATTAGATGAATTCCTTGCTGGTTTCTGATTGCAGTGTCAACACTAGATGCCTCTAGTACTGTTTCCTCCACCCTATTGATGCTATCAAATTGCTTCCTAAGTTGTTCATCTTCCTCTTCTATACCTTGAGGCCTCCTATTTTGTGGTGTGTGGCTCAAGCTTCGCTCTTGATTGTCATTCTCCATCTCTAAGTTATTTCCTTGTTGTTGCTCCTCTTGTTCTCCTGTTTCTACACATTCATTGTTTTCTTCCAATTCTGCATTGTCTACATTGTTACTATGAGTTAGTCTTTGACCCATCAAATCCTTGCCTTTGGTCCTCTTTCTTGCTAACTTGAAAGGCACTTTGTTTCTCTTTTTTGGGATTTTCTTTTTCTTCTTGTCTTTCTTTTGCTTTGTTCTTTCATTTACTGTTGCTTTGTCCTTCTCCTTCTCTGCTTCTTTGTTGATCAGTATATGTTTCAGAGCTCTTTTTATTTTGGTTGGCCTGATTGCTCTGTTGCTGTGTACCATCATCCATCATTTTCATTTTACTTGATTCCGCTTCCATTCTGTTCTTTCCAAGGGGGATTTCTGTTGTCACTGTTTCATTGCCTTTTACTTCCACTTCCTTAGCTTCATTGGCTCTTCTTTTCTCTAGGACTCTGCAATTCATCATCGAGCGCCCTAATTTCCTGCAGTGTTTACAATACTTTGGGACATTTTCATACTCCCGTTTTTGCTCGAAGCCCTTTAGAGGGGAGTCCTCATCTTCATCTCCTACCCAAACACTTGTAAGTAGTGGTTTGAGTAAGTCTACCTCCAATCTCACCTTAGCCATACTGGGCCTAGTTTTCCCTCTTGTAGCTATGTCCATTTCTAGAGGAGTGCCATCAGCACTCACTATTTGTTTCACGTAGTGCCATGTATGAAGATGAAAAGGCAGCCTTGGAAGATTAACCCATACTGGGACAATGGGCATGTCCTCCTCTGGCTTGAAATCCGGACTCCATTTCTGGAGCCACATCTGAGTTCCTTCAATATCCACTGATCTTTTGTACCAAACCATGTTGTAGTATGTGAAGTCCAGAAAAACATAATTTTATCATAAACACCAATTTTAACCAAGCCTTTCAGTGGAAATTTCTCCAAAAACCTCGACCTAATCTTTTCGATTTGGGGACGAATTCTTAGAAATCTCCCAACAATTGTTCTCCTACATTCTAAAGCCATTACTCCATAGTAGTCCTTTGTCTTAAAAATCACCGTTGGCATTCCATTATGGGTAGTTCTTCTTGCAATCACTGACTCATGTTCTTGTCTTGTTGGGTTTGGGGTTGAAATGGAGGTGTTGGTGAGGGTGGCGATATAAGTAGGTTTTGTTGGAATTGCTTGTGGTATCTGTTGCGTGCTGGTATTGGGGTTCTTTTGGAGGTCTGGATGCGCCGGCATGTTGCTGTCCGGCGGCTCCATTGGTGGAGCGTGGATTTTAGTCAAAAGGTCTGTTAGGGCTTTTTCATGAAGCGCGTGAGGCGCGTTATGAAACCCTTACTAGTTAATGTACTTATCTTCAATTTCAAGATATGATATATTCCTCCTTGAAAAATGTAAGATGTTTGCCACGACAAAGTGTGATGACCCGATAGGTCATTTTTAGTTTTAGCTTTTATTTTTGTGTTTCGAGACCTCGAATAGCTCCGTTTTTCCTTTCTCGATTTGCATGCGTAGTCTGCATCTTTTATCGAATTTTTTTATGTGAAAAAGTGAAGAAAATGTGAATTTTAGCTTTCAAATGATACGAGATGACTACAGTCAATACTTTGTGTTAACGGACCCGGTTTTGACGGACCCAGTGAGTCCGTATCGTAATTCAGAACTTGGTTGTATGTTCGGAATTGAATTCGGAAGTCTCTAACTTGATGTAACTTGATTTGTTGAAAACTGGTAATTTGAAGGTTTAAAAAAATCCTAAGTTTGACCGTTGGTTGACTTTGTTGCTATCGCATTCGAAATTCAGTTCTGAAACTTCGAATAGGTTCATTTCACTATTTATGACTTGTTCGCAAAATTTGGTGCAAAACAGAGTTGATTTGACGTGAATCGGACGTCCGGTTGTAAATTTGAAATTTCTTAATAAGTTTCCTTAAAATTTCCATACATTTTGATGTCTGATTGGTAGTTTTAGGTATTATTTTAATTTTATGATCGCGTGAGCGAGTTCGTATGATGTATTACACTTGTGTGCATGTTTGGTTTGGAGACCGAGGGGCTCAGGTGAGTTTTGGATAGGCTGCATATTGATTTTGAACTTAGAAGGATTGCTGGTTTTAGAGATACTGGTGTCTGGTGCTTTGTTCTTCGCGATCGCGAAGCCAATCTCGTGATCACTAAGGGTAACCCGGGTTGGGTTAGGATTTCCTCTATGCGAGCGTGAAGCTGTGGTGGGATCACCCTTCGCGAACATGACCAATACCAGACGAACGCGATGAGTATGGGCCTGGGAGGGGAGCTACTGAGTGTTCTATGCGAACGCGAGCCCTGGCTCGCAAACACGAAGGACAGGGGGAGAAGCCTTCGTGAACGCGTGAGGAACATCGTGAACGCATAGGCCAATAGGGCTGATGTGCTTTGAGATCACGTCAGGTTCTTCTCGAACACGATGAAGACATGACGCCCCGTCAATTAAATATCCCAAAGTCGGTATTTTCTTCATTTTTCACCATCTCCACATTTGAGCTCGGCCTAGAGGTGATTTTGAGGAGGAATTTCATCCCCACTTCATAGGTTAGTAGATTTTAACTCGTTTTCTTCCATTTCTATCAACACATATTGATTTATGGCCTTTAATCTATGCTTGTTCATTGTATAATTAGGGATTTAGATAGAAATTGAGATTTTGAGAAATCGAGATTTAGACCTCAAATTGAGGTTGGATTTTGAAACTAATCACATAATCGGGCTCAGGGGTGAATGGGTAATTGAGTTTTGGTCCGAATCTCGAGTTTTGACCAAGCGGCCCCGGGGTTGATTTTTGTTGACTTTTTCCAAAATCATTAAAGATTGAATCTTTTTCACTCATGAGTAGTTTCTAAAGCGAAGTTTAAATTGTTTGAACTATATTTGGTTAGATTCGATTGATTTTGAGGCGAATTTTAGAGGAAAGGCCCCGGTTGAGCTTTGATTTGATTGTGGAGCGAGGTACATATCGTGGTTAACCTTGACTTGAGAGATTAGGACTTGTTAGTCTATTTGCTACGTACTTTATGTGTGGGAACAACATATATGTGAGGTGATGAGTACTTATGCATTATTTTTGGGTTAAAGCATGCAGGTGGCACTTGTTTCTTTGTGTTTTATTGCACTGTTAATTATGACATACATGTTTATGTTAGGTTATTACTTCTTCGATTATTCACTTCGTAATTATTGCTTATTTCATAATTGTTGAGTATTTTTGGAAGTTGAAGTTTTGTATTTTGGCATCATATTTGACGTTAAATACCTTTCCCGCATTATTTATTTCCCGATTTTATATTATCACCATTACATGGTGAGGAAGAGTCCATTGAATTTATCTCATTTATTGATTATTACATAGTGAGGAAGAGAGTAAAATCATGAAGCGTTATGCCGTGCCATTTATCTCATTTATTCATTATTACAAGGCGAGGAAGAGAGTAAAAGCACGAAGGGTGATGTCGTGCCATTCATCTCATTTATTCATTGTTACATGGTGAGGATGAGAGTAAAAGCACGAAGGGTGATGTCGTGCCATTCATCTCATTTATTCATTGTTACATGGTGAGGATGAGAGTAAAAGCACGAAAGGTGATGTCGTGCCATTTCATTTTACTTATATCAACATTTCATGGTCAGACGAGGGAGTAAAAGCACGAAGGGTGATGCCATACCATTTTCATATTATTGGTTTATCCGATTTCATTGATTGATGATTTACTTGGCTATTTCGTGATTTCATACCTGCATAGCTGTTATATTGCCTCCCTTTTTGCATGTCCCCTCCCAGTTTGTACGTTATCATTTTCTGTTATTATTGCTGCTTTATATATACTTGTACATGTTTATTTACATATGTCCTGTCATAGCCTCGTCACTACCTCGTCGAGGTTAGGCTTGACACTCACGGAGTACATTGGCTCGGTTGTACTCATACTACACTTCTGCACGTTTTGTGCAAATCCTGATATTGATCCCAGCGGTGCGTGAGGTGCATTAGCTCAGATCATTGCATACCGAGACTTAAGGTAGATCTGCTGGCGTTCGCAGACCTTGAGGTCCTCTTTCTCTTCCTAGTTTTACTGTTGTTGTATTTATTTCAAACTCTGTTTGTAGACTTCTAATTGCTCGTGTACTCGTGATTTCGGATCCTTGAGAGTAAATATTATTCCGTGACTCATGTTGATATTGTGTATCAGATTGAGTTTCTATTTCTCGTTGTATATCATCATTGTGTTTTAACTGTTAAAAATTGGCTATTTAATTATCCCACGTCGGTTTGCCTACCAAGTCATGTTCATTTCCTAAAATTTCAGAATTGCTTGAGATCAGTTAATTTGTGACGGAAATAAATTTTTTTCCATGGGCAAGCTTAGCATATGTATACTTCTTTCTTTTTTAATTTTGGTTTTACTGATTGCATTTGCTGGCAAATGTAAGAAAGATTCTATATTCTATTTTAAGAAAGAAAGGTCCATCAGATTTTCAGAAAAGTGAAAATATATTGAAAATTGCACGCAATATTAGATAGGAAATAGAAATGGAGGTATGGCTACAACCTACATGCTACTTCTCTCTTTTACTGCTCATCTTTTGTTTAAGATGTAATTAATGCTTAAATACAATATTACTTGGTTGACAAGGTGGACATAATCTCATAGATCTAATTTGTTGCACATGGCTTGCGAGAAGCTTTCCAAAGGGTGAGGGGAGAACATTATCAACAGATAAAGAATTGAACTGTATCCCATGTGTGTTTACTAAAATATGTTACCTATTTTTGTATCCAATCAAACGCTTGCAAATGATCCAGAAAATGCTTTTATGATGCAAAGCGCAATCCGCAGAATACATTTTTTGACGAAAATGTTTTTCACCCAACAAAAATGCACAAGGAAAACGATGTTCACTATTTTCTATTATCTGACTTACAGTTGATTTCTCATTTTTATTTCCAGTAGGTGGGGCATCATAATTTGCTGCAGGGTTGATAATTCACCTGCATTAGTGGCGGACCCAGAATTTTGTGCAAGCGAGTTTAATTTTAAAAGTACATAACTTTAGTCGTAAAATAGTAGTTGTCAAATGGGTTCAAATAAAATATATTTACAAAATTTATACAACTTTAATCATAAATTATACATATATACAGTATTATTTTTTGACGAAGCGAGTTCAGCTGAACCCGCTTGTCACCGTATGCGTCCTCCACTGACCTGCATGTCTGTTATTTAAAGCCAAGGTGTATCGACCTTAATTATAGGGGACCTTTAATTTTTCGTATATTATAAAGTTATTACTGGTTTTGCCACTTTATCTGATAATTTAAAAAGAGTACAAAAGAACCTCGATGATTATTTAGTTTCATTTAATTGTTCATACGTGAATGTTGGAAATTGTAAAGTTAATTTAATAATACAAATTTGTCAGAATACACCATGTGCAATAAAAGAGAAAGATTCCACTATTAGTAATAAGTTTGATAAGTTTTTAAATTGCAGAAGTGAAGTGGAAGCCTACACCTTTCATGGGAACATGTGGAAGTAACACCACCCCAAACTATGAAGTGTTAGTGATAAATTCGGCTCAATTCATCAGAAATAGTATTGTTCTTGAAATTCTTTGGAAGGGCGACATAAGGCTAAGCAACCGATATCAGGATGGTTGTTGTTTGCCGAGTGAGGTCCCCTCCACACGCTAGACGAGATTGCCAGTGCCGTGCGGGAAAACCAATGCCAACAATTGAGAGAACAGTAATAAGAATTGAATAAAAGCTTGATTGCATTAATGAAAGCTATTACAAAAAGAAGGCAACGCGGTGTCGAGGGGTAGAGACACCAGTACAAAGAATTGCTTGCTAGAAAGTTTTGAATGCTTGATACCCCCTAATAATGCATAAAAAAAATAAACCAAAGTTACATGAGTAGACCAAACTACGCTAGAGAAACATAATGAAAGTACATGAAATAAAACTACTCTATGTTTACAGGGAAAAGGACTTAGTTTTCTACAAAGGTAGAAACAGGTCCGTTGGCAGCAACTTTGTCTCAGGCAACACGATCTGCGCGCGTGGCGCTATTGGCAGCTGCTTGCGGCTGGGCGCTAGAGAGGGAAATCGGTGGGGCGACAGAGGCACATGCGCGTTTGTCACTTGGCGCGGCCAAGACCACAGGGCCGTCCGTGGCGCTAGGCGTTGCGAGGCTTGCTAGGACGCCACGGGGCACGTCCAAGGGGTCATGGGGCATGGCTGGAAAGTCGCCCATGACATTCTCCCCCACCTGAGTTGGCGACGTCCTCGGCGCCTTACTTTCCAAATAATCTTCAATCAGGATCTTATAGGCTTTAAGGTTTGTTCCCC
>MDKH01133862.1:0-12168 GCA_005239495.1 Nicotiana undulata | reverse complement strand
AGGTAGGCTATGTGTTCCAGATGTAGATAATCATCGGGGAAGGGTAATGGTGGAGGCTCATAGGTCCCGGTATTCTGTGCACCCAGGTTCTACAAAAATGTATCATGATCTTCGGGAAACTTATTGGTGGAGCGATATGAGGAGGGATGTGGTGGACCATGTATCCAAATATTCGAATTGTCAATAGGTGAAGGCCGAGCATTAGAGGCCCGGTGGGTTAACCCAGCTTGTGGAAATACCGACGTGGAACTGGGAAATGATTAATATGGATTTCGTGGTAGGGTTACCTCGCACTCAGCGCAAGTTCGACTCAATTTGGGTGATAGTGGATCTACTCACGAAATCAGCTCACATTTTGCCAGTCAAGTCCACCGACACAGCGGAACGGTATGCCCAATTTTACATCAAGGAGATAGTTAGACTTCATGGCACTCCAGTTTCTATTATCTCAGATCGAGGGGCACAATTTACAACTAATTTTTGGCGGAAATTTCAGCAAGGTTTGGGTACTCAGGTAAATCTTAGCACGGCTTTCCATCCACAGACCGATGGTCAGGCAGAGCGGGCTATTCAGACGCTCGAAGATATGCTACGGGCTTGTGTTTTAGACTTCAAGGGTAATTGGGATGATCATTTGCCGCTTGTCGAGTTTGCTTATAATAACAACCTCCATGCTCGTATCCGAATGGCCCCGTTTGAGGCATTGTATGGAAGGAGGTGTAGATCTCCGATCGGATGGTTCGAGGTTGGTGAAGCAGAATTGTTAGGACAAAATCTTGTGCACCAAGCTATGGAAAAAGTTAGAGTCATTCAAGAGAGGATGAAAACTTCTCAGAGTCGTCAGAAATCCTATGCGGACGTTCGTCGAAGAGAATTGGAATTCCAGGTAGATGATTGGGTGTTCTTAAAGGTGTCCCCCATGAAGGGAGTGATGCAGTTTGGGAAGAAAGGGAAGTTGAGCCCTAGGTACGTCGGGCCATATCGGATTGCTCAAAGGATAGGACAAATGGTTTATAGGTTAGAATTGCCCCATGAAATGTCATTAGTGCACCCAGTGTTCCATGTGTCTATATTGAACAAAGTGGTTGGAGATCCATCCGCCATCGTGCCAGTTGGGACTATTAAGGTTAATGAAGAGCTATCATACGAAGAGGCTCCGGTTTCTATTCTTGATAGGCAAGTCCGTAAATTGAGATATAAAGAGATTACTTCTGTTAAAGTGTTGTGGCAAAGTCAACGAGTCGAGGAAGCCACGTGGGAAACTGATAAGGAAATGAAAGAAAAATACCCCCATCTGTTTGAGCAAGTGTAGTAGTGATCGTGCGAATTGTGGTTCCAAGGCAATTTGATGTTGTACTCAGATTCGTGCAAAGGCACCCCATTTTTTTTCTTTTTCCTCTCCTAATTGCCTTATTGTTTTAACTTTCCAATGCGTGCTAAAAGTGTATACAATGTTGTTAAATAGGTGGCGTGCCACCTTTAAAGCAAATAAAAGTTTCGTGAAATAAATGTGCTAAGCAAGTGATTAATGGTAGTGTAGATTGGTAATGGTTAAAAGAATTGTCTATGATCTATTGAGGTGATTGAACTGTATGGGGCGCACTGAAATGGCCCAAAGTTATGTGCAAATTATGTGCCACTAATTGAATCTTATGCCAATTTGTGATGAAAAGAGGATGAGCTATATGTATTTGTCAAGGTAATTGGATATGTGCAAGTGTTGAGGTAATGAATGGTATACCAGTTGTAGGGATAACAAAAATTGTGTAATGATGCTTGGAAATGTGTTTCGGGGGTTCTCTGTCAGGTGGATAGGTCTAAATACAAAGGAGACTCTGGCAAAATTTTCTGAAAATACTGGAGTTAGTGTAAATTGGGAAGTTTGCATATCATGTTTTCAAAAACCAAATGATTTCCAAAATCCTCATTCGAGGACGGATGATTTTTAAAGGGGGGAGAATATAAAGACCCGTAAAATTTCTTGCTTAAAATAATGCCCGAATAAGTCCACGAGTTGTTATCTTTGTGGAAATTCTTAAAACGGACCTTGATTTTTGTAAAAGTACCCCGGGATTTGAAAGAACTTAATTTTTCCAGAAATTTTGGTGTTATGCGACGCACTATGCGATCGCATAACGTGTATGCGGACCGCATAGTGGTCGCATACACGGGCATATCACTTTCCAGCTGAAGGGGTGTTATGTGACGCACAATGTGATCGCATAACGTGTATGCGGACTGCATAGTGGTCGCATACACGGGCAGAATGTTTTCAAATTTTGGCTCACCTGGGGGCCATTCTGCGGTCCACTATGCGGACCGCATGTCAGGAATGCGATCGCATTCCTGACCGCATATTCGCACAGGCTTTTAATTTTCTAAATTTTTATACCCGACCCCAGTTTCATTTAACCCCTGCCCCCTTTCATTTTAACTAGTTTCAGAACAAAATAGAGAGAAGTGAGAGTGGATTCTAGAGAGAGAAGTCCTCATCTTCCCCAAATTGGTCCTCCATCTCTAAACAGGCTTGGAAGTTTATCAAGTAGTAGTCATCTTCTTCATCATAAGAGGTAAGCCTTCACCCTATTTTCTCAAATTCCAAGGATTTAACTAAGAATAAAACACACAAAGGTTGGTTCTTGGGGATGAAAAGTTGGGACCTTCCATGCATGTGAATAATCATCCATAACCTAGCAAAGGGAAGCAAGTAGAGTAATCTTTCACTTAAAAGGGTTTAGTCAATCTAAGAGATCACATAGTGTTTGATAAAATGCTCAAATGAACTCGAAACTTCTAATTCTAAGGTAAATATTTTGCATTGTGAACTAGATTGACGGTGCTAGGTGGTTCGGTGAATTGCAATAGAAATTAAAAAAAGGGAAACTCGACTCCAGGTATGTATGGCTAACTTTAATCTTTGTAAAATCACTTGTGGTGTTCGAGCATACGGTACGTGTATTGTTATTTATTAATATGTGCAACTACTTGTCTGAATTATGTTGAAGCGTGAAGTGTATTACTTATGTGTCTTTAGTTGATCACTACACTACCATGCTTTGTAAAACCGTGCTAGAAGGATAATGAATCCAAGAGTATGAATGTATATGCTAAAGGCTATGTAAAGAAGCTGTATTCTTATTGCTGAAATTTTTGGTGATTGAACTGTGATTTGTCATCGTTGATATGAGATGTAATTTCTTGGTGGGATCGGTTCGCGCGCCACAACAGGGGAGATAAGGGTGATATGTGAGAAGTGATAAGGGTGTGATTGTGATTGTCAGGTGGGATCGGGTTGCACACCGTAAAAGTTGCTTGGTGGGATCGGGTTGCACGGCGCAACAGTTTCTTGGTGGGATCGGGTTGCACGCCGCAACAGAAACACAACAAATGATTGTGATTGTCAGGTGGGATCGGGTTGCGCGCCGCAACAAAAGAAATAAGGGTGAAATGTGAGAAGGGACAAGGGTGGAATTGAGATTGTGATTATGATGAAGTGAAAATTGTGGAACTTCCATTGTGCATCTTTCTATGTCTTGTGAAGTGATTATGTGACCCTCTGTCTGTCTATTGCTTGTGCATTATTGAGTTTACTTAGAGTAAAGTTTGTTCATACATACCAGTACAATTCAAATGTACTGATGTATCTTTTGCCGGGGGCGCTACATTCTTGTGATGATTGTAGGTGGTTCTATAGAAGGTACTCCAGCCCACCGACAGTAGTGCCTCCTCTACGTCCTATCAACTGTTTTGGTGAGCCCCTCTCCTCTCGGGGCCAAGTGTTGTTCATGCCACCTTTTCTTCCGGATTCTTATTTTGGTATTTGTGTAAGGTATAGCCGGAGCCTTATTACCGACAAGTATTATATAATTCCTTCGTACTCTTAGAGGCTCCGTAGACAGGAAATGTTGGTTAGGTACTTATGTATTTTGGGCAGTATGACTTGTAAACCACGTAAAGTAAAACTGTGTGTTACGTATATTTTGTAAGTATTGTACTACATGTTGGTAATGACATAATTCTATGGTTTAATTTCAGATTGTAAGAATGCGTCTTAATTGTAACTGAATAATGTACATCGGAAATTTTGGGGTAATACGTGGGAAGAAAAAAGAAATCCAGGTCCGCTTGACTGGGGCTACCCGGTCAAGTGCCGGTCGTGTCCCTTAGTTTTGGGGCGTGACAGAATGTAACGACCTGACAGGTCGTTTTGAGCTCTAGCACATCGTTTAGCGGCTGGAAGTCATGAACAACTTCATTTCAGGTACTGTGCCATGTGCGTATTGTCGGAGTTGGAATTCAGGAAGGTCGGAGTTAGATTGGAAGGAAAAATTCTCATTTTGGTAGTCTTAAGTTGGAGAAATTGATTAAGATTGGAATTTTGAGCAATCGACCTCGGAATCAAGATCCGAAAGCTCCAGCAGGTTCGTATGATGATTTTGGACTTGGACGTATGTCCGGATCGGGTTTTGGATAACCCGGGAGCGTTTCGACGTATATTGTTGAAATCAACATTGTAGAAGAAATTTCCTAAGTTTGGGTTGGATGGCATTTCAGAGATATCGATGTCCGTTTGGAATTCCGAGTATGGGAATAGCTTGTATGGTGATTCTGAAGTTGGTAGCGCGATCGGAAGTGAATTCGGATGTCCGTAGGTTATTTTGAAGTCATTTGGCTAAAGTTAGAAATTTGAAAGTTTTGAAGAATCCGATTGGAAGTGGAAATTTTTCATATCGGGGTCGGAATGCAATTCCGGAAGTTGGAGAAGGTCCTTAATGTTTAATATGACTTGTGTGCAAAATTTGGGGTCAATTGGACGTGATTTTATATGTTTCGGCATCGGATGTGAAAGTTGGAATTTTCAAAGTTCATAAAGTTGAATTTTAGCGCGATTCGTGATTTCGGCGTTGTTTTATGTGATTTGAAGCCTCGAGCAACTCCGTGTGAGGTTATGGGATTGAGTCGTGTGTTTGGACGGGGTCCCAAGGGCCTCAGGTGTGTTTTGGGGTGGTTTCGGGTCATTTCAGAGTAAATTGATGTTGCTGCTTTCTGGTGTTTCTGGTAATGTTATGCGATCGTACCCTTAGTTGTGCGATCGCGGAGAACAAACTGAGGGGCAAGGTTTTTGGCTTATGCGATCGCGGATGTTGGTGTGCGATCGCGGAGGCCGGGGCAGGCTAGTGCGATCACATAAGGGAAGATGCGAACACGGAGAGAGGATTTTGGAGGGGGGGGGGCTGGAATGCCTTGTGCGAACGCAAGGCTGGTGCTGCGATCGCGGTGTGAGCTGGAGGGTGGCCTATGCGATCGCAGGCGTGTTTGTGCGATTGCATAGAAGGGCAGTGCTTGGAAGTATTATATTTTAGCGGGTTTAGCTCATTTCCCTTCATTTGTTTCATGGCCATGGGCGATTGTCACGACCCAATTTCTGATGCGGGTCGCGATGGCGCCCAACGACGGGGTTAGGCAAGCCAATATGAATTACACTAGGTGTTACCCTTCCCATTTGATTTAAACAAGTCAATATTTACAAATTTTGAACAATTAAACATGATGATAGCTTGATATGAAAATAAAATCATAACACTACATGGCCAAAAATAAAGCATATGTATGCCTATACAACCCAAAACCCAAAATATACACTACGTGTGTGCCAGGAACTAGTGTCACGAGTGTCATAGGCAACTATTAGAATATATAAGATACATATAGATACAAATCCACAGTATGGACGAAATAGACGGGTAAAATAACAAAAGTAAATGAAGCTCCATGGTGCTGCTGGGGATCGCCAGAGGAAGCAGCTCACCGTGAAGTCAAGTCCGCTACAGTCACTATCAGGATATGTTCTAATAACCAGATGCACCAGCCTCAGAACCTGTACAGTTAAGTACAGAAGTGCAGCATGAGTACATATTAAAATAAATATGTGCCCAATGAGTATCCCGCCTAATCTCGAAGAAGGAGTGACGAGAGGTCGACTCGATACTCACTAAGGTCCAACAGGAATAACATATGATAGAATATAATGAAATACAATAGGCATGTCAGGAAATAAGCAACAAGTACATATCAAGAGCAGTAATCCAAACAACTACTGAATTAAGCAATAATGCGCTTTCAAGGGTAGAACTACCAAAACAAAACAATAATCACCAAATCTTAGATTCGCCGTGCCGTACGGCCCGCTCCCATAAGGTACCTTCTAAACCCGTTGTGGCGTACGGACCGATCCCATATGTGTACAATACTTTTGAACTCCACCGTGGCGTATGGACCGATCCCACATATATTACAAATACTTTTCAACTCCGTCGTGGCGTACGACCCGATCCCATATAAATTACAAATACTTTTCAACTCCGCCGTGGCGTACGGCCCGATCCCATATATATTACAAATACTTTTCAACTCCGCCGTAGCGTACGGCCCGATCCCATATAGGTATAATCACTCTCAAAGCCGTCGTGGCATACGGCCCGATCCCAATAACTTATAAAACTTACTTTCCATAACAAATTCCTTTCAATTCAACAATTTCCATAAAGCCTCAGAGAAACAATACTATACAAAACATGATCTCATAGTACATATGGCGTAACAGTGAATCATATAAAGCATTACAAGGGAGCATATAAGGCATTACAAGGAAGCATATAAGACATGATGTGGGCCTAACTACCCGGACATAACAATGATAGCCGCTACGTACGGAGTCTCGTCACTCTGTGCGTACGTAGCCCCCTAACAATTTACACATAGCATATACATCACCTATGGGGACAATTCCCTCTTACAAGGTTAGAAAGGAGACTCACCTCGTGACGAATCTACCCCTCGGACCACAATTGCGCCCGAATCTCCGAACTCTACACCCGAGGACTCGCAACTAGCCAAAAGGTATACACTAATATCAATGCATGAAACATGCGGGAAATTATCCCAGTTATTCAATAAAATCTCTATTCTTGAAGAATTCCCAAATTCCAACCCCAGTTCCGCATGTTCAAATTCAAAAAATTCTCAAAGGGATCACTCACCCATAGCCTAAGGGTCATTAATGTGTGATTTCTACTTGAATTCATGGCCTAAAACGGAAAATCACAAACTCCTCAAGAGCCCTAAATTACTACCTAATTCCATGATTTTTGATAATTTAGTAGGGAATTTAACTAGGAATTGATGTTTGAAACTAGTAAAACCATGGAATTTACTTACCTCAATAACAGTGGTGGAAGGTTTCTTGAAGAGCTCTTTAAAGAGTTGAGTAGGAAGATGAAAATTGAGGAAATAGGCTAAGTCCCGTATTTAATAAAGCTGCCCAGGTATTCCTTTACTGCGATCGCGACAAGGGCACTGCGATCACGAAGGCCAACTGGCCAGACCTCTGCGATCGCAAAGAGTAACTGTGCCCGGCCCTGACTTGACACTATGCGATCGCGAGGATGGGGCTGCGATCGCAAAGGCATGGAGTCCAACCTTCCGCGATCGCGATGAAAAATCAGCAGCCTAGCCAAATTCCTTCTCCGCGATTGCAACCCACCTTCTGCGATCGCGAAGAAAGAAACCAGACAGCAAAAAATTGGTTTTTCCAACTTGGCTCCCGGAGGTCCAAAACTCACCCAAGCCCCTCGGGACCCCATCCAAAAGCACCGGCAAGTCTGTATTCATGATACGGACTCGCTTGAACTTCCGGAACGTGAAAAACAATAACGAAACTCAAAATTCAACCCAAAAACCAAATTGAATCAATCTTAAGAACTTAAGATTCTAAAATTCATTTCAATGCGCCGAACCGGCCTATACTACTCGGAATGGTTTCAAATTTTGCAGACAAGTCATAAATGACATAACAGAACTATTCCCGGTCTCGGAATTTCGTTCGGACCTCGATAACATAAAATCACATTTCAAACCAAATTTCAAATTCTATGAAAATCCTCTAAACTTCATTAACTCTCAATTTCCCAATTTTTATCCGAAACCCGTCAAATCAAGTCGGTTTCTTACCAAATTTTACAGATAACTTAAATAACATATATTGAACCTCTTACGGGCTACGAAACATAATACGGGCCCAACATCATAGGTTTCACATCGAGGTTCATTTTCATAAGCCTTTATTATTTTCAAAAAATAATTTTCTTTAAAAATTCATTTCTCGGACTTGGGTCCTCGGAATTCCGATTCCGGGCATACGCCCAAGTCCCATAACGACCTTCCGGGACCGCCAGATCACGGGTCCGGGTCCGTTTGCCAAAAATGTTGACCAAAGTCAACTTTATTCAATTAATTATCATAAATTCAACACTTTATCAAGTTTTGACATAAAGGCTTCCCGGCTACGTGCCGGGCTGCGCACGCACATCAAGGTGAGATTAACAGAGGCTTTCGGGGCCTCGGAACACACTCATAATAAAATTTACGTAAGATGACCTTTTGGGTCATCACAATCTCCCCCTCTAAAACAAATGTTCGTCCTCGAACGAACGTAGGATCGTACCTGAAGTGTTGAATAGCTGCGGATACCTGCTCCGCATGTACTCTTCAAACTTCCAAGTCGCCTCATCGACTGGTTGGCCCCTCCACTTGACCTTTACGGCAGAAACTCTCTTAGACCTCAACTGGAGGTCCTGCCTATCAATAATAGCAACTGGATCCTCCTCGAAGCCCAAGTTCTCATCTAACTGAATAGTGTTGGAATTAATCACGTGAGAGAAATCGGCATGATATCTCTGGATCATGCATACATGAAAAACCGGATGAACTCCTGATAAGGCGGGAGGTAAAGCGAGCTCATAAGCAACCTCCCCGACTCGCCTCAACACCTCCAAAGGGCCTATAAACCTGGGGCTCAGCTTGCTCTTCTTCCCGAATCTCATAACGCCCTTCATCGGCGAAACCTTCAACATGACCCTATCTCTATCCATAAATGCTACATCACGTGCCCGCTGATCTGCGTAACTCTTCTATCTTGACTGAGCTGTGCGGAGTCTCTCCTGAATAATCTTCACCCTATCCAAAGCATCTCTCACCACATCTATGCCATATAACTTGGCCTTGCCAGGCTCAAACCACCCGATAGGAGAACAACATCGCCGACCATATAAATCCTCGAATGGAGCCATCTCGATGCTGGACTGATAACTGTTATTGTATGCAAAATCTGCCAAAGGCAAGAACTGGTCCTACTGACCCCCAAAATCAAGCACACATGCCCTGAGCATATCCTCCAATATCTGAACCGTACGCTCCGACTGACCATCAGTCTGAGGGTGAAATGCTGAGCTGAGATCTATCTGAGTGCCCATCTCACTGTGCAATGCTCTCCAGAAGTGCGAGGTGAACTGAGGACCTCGATCTCGTATAATAGACAGCGGCACACCGTGCAACCGGACTATCTCCCAAATATAAATCAGGGCCAGCCTCTCTGTAGTATAAGTAGTGGCCACCGGAATGAAATGCGCCTATTTGGTCAATCTATCCACAATGACCCAAACAGCGTCAACCTTCCGCAAAGTCCGTGGCAACCCAACCACGTAGTCCATAGTGATGCGCTCCCATTTCCACTCAGGAATGGGCATCTACTAAAACAATCCTCCTGGCCTCTGGTGCTCGTACTTGACATGCTGACAATTGAGACACCTAGCCACATACTGCACTATATCCTTCTTCATTCGCCTCCACCAGTAGTGCTACTTCAAATCACAGTACATCTTCGTCGCACCCGGATGAACAGAATACCGAGAACTTTGGGCCCCTTCTAGAATTCTCTTCCTCAAGCCATCAATATTAGGAACACATAAACGGCCCTGGAGCCTCAAAACACCATCCTCGCCCAAAGTAACCTCCTTGGCCCTGCCCTGGACCACCGTATCCCGAAGCTCTGCAAGGCATGTATCATCAAATTGTCAAGCCTTAATATCCTCCAACAATGAAGACTTAGCAACTACATGAGCTAAAACACAACGACGCTCAGAAAGGTCCAATCCCACAAGGCGATTGGCCAAGGACTGAATGTCCAAGGCTAAAGGTCTCTCCTCAGCAGCAATGTAGGCCAAGATACCCATACTCGCTGCCCTCCTGCTTAAAGTATCTGCTACTACATTCGCCTTGCCCGGGTGATACAGAATAGTGAGATCATAGTCTTTTAAAAACTCAAGCCACCTCCAGTGCCTCAAATTAAGTCCCCTCTGCTTAAACAAATGCTGCAAACTGCGGTGGTCTGTATAAACCTCACAAGACACACCATACAAGTAGTGCCTCCAAATTATCAAAGCATGAACAATCACTGCCAACTCCAAGTCGTGCACAGGATAATTCTTCTCATGAGCCTTCAGCTGATGCGAAGCATAAGCAATAACTCTCCCGTTCCTGCATCAACACACATCCCAACCCGACGCGTGAAGCGTCGCAATACACGGTATACATCCTAGAACCGGAAGGCAACGTCAGAAGTGGTGCTAAGTTCAAAGCTGACTTGAGCTTCTAAAAGCTCGCCTCACACTCGTCGGACCACCGAAACAGGGCATTCTTCTGAGTCAATCTGGTCAATGGAACGGAAATAGAAGAGAACCCTTCCACGAATCGGCGATAATAGCCTTTTAGGCCCAAGAATCTCCTGATCTCTGTAGCTGAAGTAGGACGCGGCCAACTCTGAAACGCCTCAATCTTCTGAGGATCAACCTTGATACCTTCTCTGGAAACCACATGCCCCAAAAATGCCACGGAATCTAACCAGAACTCACACTTGGAGAACTTAGCATACAGCTTCTGCTCTCGCAGAGCCTGGAGCACAACTCTCAAATGCTGCTCATGCTCACCCAGGCTCCGCGAATAAATCAAGATGTCATCAATGAAGACGATGATGAAGGAATCAATATACGGCCTGAATACCCTATTCATCAAGTCCATGAATGATGTTGGGGCATTAGTTAAACCAAATAACATCACTAGTAACTCATAATGGCCATATCTGGTATGAAATGCAGTCTTCGGAACATCTGAAGCCCGAATCTTCAACTGATGATAACCCGATCTCAAATCAACCTTGGAAAACACACAAGAACCATGCAACTGGTCAAATAAATCATCGATGTGCGGCAGAGGATACTTATTCTTAATAGTAACCTTATTCAGCTGGCGGTAATCAATACACATCTGCATAGACCCATCCTTCTTCTTCACAAATAGGACTGGAGCACCCCACGACGACACACTCGGCCTGATGAACCCCTTAGCCAACAACTCCTCCAGTTGCTCCTTTAACTCTTTCTAATCCTTAGGATCCATACGATACGGGGGAATGGAAATAGGCTGAGCATCTGGAGCTAAATTAATACAGAAATCAATATCTCGATCTGGAGGCATGCCTGGATGATCTGAAGGAAATACATTTGAAAACTCTCGTACCACCGACACTGAATCAATGGTCAAAGACTCGGCGGTGGTGTCCCGCACATAAGCAAGGTAAGCCAAACAACCCTTCTCGACCATATGACGAGCCTTCATGAAGGAAATGACTCGGCTGGATGCACTAACTGAAGAACCTCTCCACTCTAGCTTAGGTGACTCATGCATGGCTAAAGTGATTGTCTTTACATGGAAGTCTAACACAGCATGATAAGGAGATAGCTAATCCATGCCTAGGATAACCTCAAAATCAATCATATCCAGCAATAAAAGATTTGCTCTGGTATCAAAACCGGAGAAAGTGATCACACAAGAACGATAGACCCGGTCTACCACCACTGAATCGCCCACAGGACTGGACACATATATAGGAGAACCCAATGAGTCATGAGGGACATCCATAAAATGAGCAAATAGCACCGAAACATATGAATATGTGGATCCTGGATCAAATAGTACCGAAGCCTCTCTACCACATACTGAGATAATACATGTGATTACGGTGTCTGAGGCCACTGCATCTGATCTGGCTGGAATGGCATAAAATCTGGCTTAGGCTCCAGAAGACTGAACTCCCCCAGAGTGAACAGGAACTAACTGACCTCCTCCTGACTGGCCTCCCCCTCTAGGACGACCCTTGCCGACCTGTCCTCCACCTCGAGGTCTCTCCTCAGCAGCAATGTAGGCCAAGATACCATACTCGCTGCCCTCCTGCTCAAAGCATCTGCTACTACATTCGCCTTGCCCGGGTGATAC